>JADRCH010000146.1:1510760-1722844 GCA_019843965.1 Rhynchomys soricoides
TTTTTTTTTTTTTTTTTTTTTTTTTTTTTTGTTATTCTTGATTTTAAAAATACTACGTAGATCTTGATTTTTTTGTTGTTGTTGTTGTTCCTCCCTATTTACTTTGATTTCCAGTTGATTTATAATAGTCATTTATGTCTTTGTAGTTCTCCCCGTGGAATGTAAAACGGAGTGTTTTCTTAATACATTTGTATTTTATGATGATTTGTAATTATTAATTATAAAAACCAGGTTTACTTTGTGCAACAGTGCTTTGCTTTGTTAGATCTCTAGTCTTATTCTCAGAACCTGATGATAAAGTTACTTTTGAATTTTATAGAATTGACAGAAACTTAGTAATATTAATTGTAACTTGCCCTAGGTTACTCAAGTAGTAACTTGACAATTAAGCCCAGAGACAGTTTCTGAGTAAGGTGTCTTTTTCTGCTGTACTTCTCAGTAGTAATATAATTTTTTTGTGTGGCATGAGAGTTTACAGTTTCACAGAAGTTGTCAGGGAAAATACAGTGAACATATCAGTACCAGATTAGTGGTCAGCCTTTTTCTCCGTTTTGTTCCCAGTTTTTTGTTGTCGTTGCTACTGTTGCTGTTGTTGAGACAGTCTGCCTCTTCCTCCTAAGTGCTGGATGGAATTAGATTTTTTTCCATCATGTTTAATTTTTTTGTTTTGTTTTGTTTTTTGAAACAGGGTTTCTCTGTGTAACCCAGGCTGTCCTGGAACTCACTCTGTAGACCGGGCTGGCCTTGAACTCAGAGATCCCTCTTGCCTCTGCCTCCCAAGCACTGGGAGTAAGGCATGCGCTCGCTGTGACCACCACCAGGTTCCATGTTTGATTCTTAAATATTTCCTAAAAATACCAAGTCAAATTAACAATGTCCATAAAAATTTGTGTATTCCAATTTACTCAGTCCCAAAGTGTCACTACTACTGTAGTCAATCAAGATTCTTGTGTTGCATTTGGTGATTGAGTACACTTAGTCATACCTTTTGTTAAAAAGGGTGGTACCCAGACCACTTTTCCATTTTCTGGGCACTTAACAGACCAAACCAATTGTTCTGTAGAATATGGCTACATTTGAACTTTGAGCTTGTCCTCTGCTTGTCAGTTCATTTACTGCCCTTGTTAAGCAAAAGTTGGTTCTAGACCTGTCAAACTGCTGGTCCATGATTGTATCCAAAGACAAAGATATCTATGAATACAGCCCAACAACACAAAGTTGTAAACTAAAAATACTAGTTTGTGTGTGTGTGTGCTCGTGACTTCATCGATCGCACAATTTCTTTGAAAACTTTGTAGGTGATAGTCTCTTGTCAGGGACAAAGATTTCATTAGTTTAAGTGAAACCTTATTTGGCAAGAATATTTAAGTGGGTGGTACCCTGTACCTCATATTGTATATGTTAGGAGATTTGTAGTGTCAGGACTCCACGCAGTTGATAATGTTAAATGTGGCTGCTTGGTTCAAATGGTGACTACGGTGACTACACGGTCTTTTGTGAAGGTGTGGTTTAAGAGTTTGATCATATGTGGCCTTAAGGTAGTAACTCTGATGAGAAGCAAATAACTCGTTTCTAACTATACTTTGCTTAGTGATTTTTAGCTCTTAGTCAGTTACTTTATTGAAGTTCCCTGAAAAAGATTTTTCTTTATTAGATATTATTATTATGTATCTTTATTAGAACTTTAGTTCTAAAATTCTTCCTAAAGATGCAGATTAAATGCTTGATCAGTTTAACTATAGATTTTTAAAGAGATGGGGAAATTGTCATCCTATTAAACAAATTGATTTTTTTTTTCATTTTAGAGGGATTATGAAAGCCATTATGAATGTGAGACTTGGGATGATAGCACTACCAGGGAATTTTAATTTATTCATTTTATAACCAATTAGGATTCTTTTTGAGGGCCACATTATCACCAGTTTGGAGATGGGACTCCTTTCAAACTAGCTGCAATGCCTTTTGAAACTTAGGCGGGTTGTCCACTATCTCGGAGCATGTTCTGGTACAGGGTATCCTAGGCTACTTTTGCTGTGCCATTTGGAAAGGGCTGTTTGTCTAGGGAGTCTTGGTTATTTCTGTGAAAAATGCTATATACAAACTAAGATCTGAAAGTTTGGCATAATCCAAATACCAGAGTATTACTGTTTCTTGAAAGGCCAGAACTAAGAATTTATTTACTTAGATGGGATCTCAGTATAGCCCTGGCTGCTCTGGTACTCAACAGAAATCCTCTTTAGTGCTGGGATTAAAGGTGTGGGCCACCACAGCCAGCCATTTTGTATTTGTTTGTCATGAGTTCATAGTGTGATACATCCATTAAAATTAGCAGGACAGATTTTTTTCATCTTTGATTCTTCTCTTGTCAGAAAATGAAGATCTTGCTAACAAGAGTATGTTTATTTGCATTCTATTCTATTTAAATCATTTTTTAAAATAGCGATACCAATACTACTGATTTTTAAAGTTGGAGACTTATTTAAGGAATTTTTTAAAAATTATTTATTTATTTTATGTATATGAGTACACTGTAGCTGTCTTCAGACACACCAGAAGAGGGTATTAGATTCCATTACAGATGGTTGTGAGCTACCATGTGGTTGCTGGGAATTGAACTCAGGACCTCTGAAAGAGCAGTAGGTGTTCTTAACCACTGAGCCATCTCTCTAGCCTCCAAGGAATTCTTTTTAAGATTTAAAAAGTTTTATGTGTATAGGTGTTTTGCCTGCATATGTGTCTCTGTGCCATATGTGGACCTGGTGCTCTCAGAGACCAGAAGAGGGTGTTTGAGTCCCTGGAACTAAGGTTACAGTTGGTTGGTGAGCTCCCCGTATTTGGGGACTGGGTCCTCTACATAACAGTAAGTACTTTTTATTGCTAACACTTCTCTCTGCCCCAGAGCTTTAGTTTTGAATATATAAAATATATACATAGTTCAAAATAATGTTACAAAAACTGTGCCTTTAAAGACTTTACTCAAGGGCTGGAGAGATGGCTCAGCAGTTAAGAGCACTGACTGCTTTTCCAAAGGTCTTAAGTATAGTTCCCAGCAACCACATGGTGGCTCACAACCATCTATAATGGGATCTGATGCCCTCTTCTAGTGTATCCGAAGACAGCTACAGTGTACTCAAATAAATTTAAAAAAAAAAAAAAAAAAAAAACCTTAGGAAATTTGACTTGAGGGCCTAAGTTGGGGACCCAGTACTATCACATAAATAAAGAAGTAAATAAATCCTGGCCCAAGGGCCAGAGGGTTACAGTAGGGTAGGCCGAAGCCACATAGTAGTACTTTAAATATTACAGTTACATCCAGATTCCTTTGGCTAATCTTTGAAAAGTTGCAGAGAAGTACTTTTGAAGCTTTCTTTTGCAGGTGTCATATTTTAAGTAACAGTTTATGAAAGAAATACTGCAACTTTTACTTGAAAAAAATTCTGTTCCGCGGGGTGGGTATTGGCTTCGTGGTAAAGTGCCTGCTGTAGTAAACATGCAAACCTGGGTTGAGATCCTAGCACCAGTGCATGGAGAGGTGAGAGCCCTGGATTTGGTGCGTGGGTAAAGGTAGCAGGATCCCTGAGACTTGGTAGACAGCCAGTCAGTCTAGCCAGTACATGGTCTCCAGGACAATGATAATGGTAGAAAGGAGACTTTGACCTTCCTTATACCCCCACCCAATCATCTTTAAAGCTGAATGTAATTGATAGAGGTTTTATGAATATTTGCTTTTATACTACACAATAAAACTGGCATCTTTATGCTGACTGCAGATATAAAGGCCACTTGGACATGTGGTTAGTGAAGATAGCACGTTTTATTTTGATTAAGCAAATTTAGTAAAAATCCATAATTATGTGATCTGAAATACTGTGCTCACTAGTTTTCAGAGAGAGAGAGTGTGTGAAGTGACTGTCTAAAGTAGGTCTATGTAGCATGCAGCAACTACAGCCTTTTATAGTATGTTATGTGGGCTAATATGAGGATTGTAATTGCTAGCATTTGTTGTACCCTTCCTGTATACCAGCTGCATTAAACATTTTGTGACTCATCTCAATTAAAGACTCATTTTAACACTTAGATTTTATTTTGCAAGTAAGAAAACTGATGTTCTAGATATTAATTCTCTTCTAGAGAATTAAATGGCTAGGCAGTGGTGGCGCATCCCTTTAATCCCAGTACTCGGGAGGCAGAGGCAGGCGGATTTCTGAGTTTGAGGCCAGCCTGGTCTACAGAGTGAGTTCCAGGACAGCCAGGGCTACACAGAGAAACTCTGTCTCAAAAAACCAAAAACAAAACAAAAAAAAAAATAGAGAGAATTAAATGGTATGTCTTAGATGTCACAGCTAGTGAGTGACATACTCAGGTTTTAAATTCAAGTGTATTTTCAAAGTATCTCACAACTGAATGTAACAAGCCATGAGAGTGAGCTTGTTTTCAGTCACTATACATAAAGAACTACATGACTCACATTATTCTATAGGAACACTGAAATTGGGTGCCAGAAGTCACAAGTGCTCATCATACCTATTATAAATCCTTAGATTTCCTCTCTAAGAAATGTGGGAGTCCTCACCCTGTGTTGGGATTTACCTGTGGGATATGACTTTTTTAAAGGTAACAGAAATTAAGATGGATTGAAATACAGATAGGTTTATGAAGGAAAAAAAAGTATATTGCAGTGTTGATAGAACCTAGCTAGGCATGGATGGCTATTTAAATAATGAGCTGTAAGGGTTTTAATTTTTTTCTGTATTTGAAATTTTTCACAGTAATTTGTTGGGGGGTGATTAAACAGCTATTCTTAATTAGAAACCAGTATTGCTGGGGCTGTAGCTCAGTGAAGAAGAGTACTGTCCCAGCGTGTGAGATCATTGCACTGTGTAAATTGAGGTAGTGACAGGCATGAACCGTAACGCCAGCACTCTAGAGTTGGAAGCAAGAAGGTTAAGGTCATTCTAGACCTAAGCCAGTTTTGGCCACGCTGGGTTGTTGCATGAAGTCCTGTCTCAAAACTGTGATAAAGTTTGAGTCCTTTAAAACAACCAGTATTATGTTGGTTATCAGAGACCCTCATGCACTCAGTGTACAGAGAATAAGAGATGTGAAGTATTCAACCCTAAATGAGAGGTGGATATTTTTACCTCGCAAAGCTTGGGATCTTTTACGAAAAGGGTGCAGAAAAATTTTAAGAGCCAGCCAAAGATGGTGGCTGACTTCAAGGAAATAGTACCTTCTGGACACGGCAGGACAGATGTTAACATAAACTCAATGGTTGTGACAGCATGACCACGATCTGCACAAGATTAAACCAGGCAAAATCCCACCACAACCTGAGGAGTTGTGATATTTGATGGCTGTTGGGCGGTTTTCTTTAATGTTAAGACTCTTGGTGGGTTCACACTCCAGGGCAGGTCTCACTCCTGAGAGTGAGTTAGGCAGCATAAGCTGGACTCTGGGAAAAGGAGGAGAAAAGGGAACTGAGAGTTGGGTGGGTAGGGAGGTGGGCGTGGTATGGGAGGAGTTAGGGTGAATAGGATTAAAATATATGAAGCTGTCGAAGAATTAAAAATACTGTTTTAAATCCCAGTATTGACAACTAATTAAAAACCAATAAAGTATATTGTCTTTGTGTACAATAATTCTCTGAAATTTCTAGTTCATCTTTCTAGGATTTTTTTTTAAGTTTTTTTTAAAAAATTATATTGGGGGAAGGGGAATATGAGCATGTGAATGTAGTTACAAGTGGTTGTGACCACCTGCTGTAGGTGGAATAGGAATTAAACTCAGGTTCTTGAGCAGCAGGGGTTAAGAGGACTCTTAACCACCAACCCATCTCTAGCCACCTCCTAGACTTGTAAAGGGAGTTTTCCTCATTATTTAAGAGATTCTTAATTAAGCTCCTAGAAATAATTTTAATACCCTTATAACTATTATATATATCAAAAATAACTTCTCCCTGTGGTTTCCTGACATCTTATAAAACACAATTCATGTAAGTTTTATGAAATGTTTTTGTTTTAAATGGCTCTACATTCATTAGGAAGCGAATAGTTCTCCCACTAAATAAGAATTGGTTAAAAGTTATCTAGATTAAACTGAAAGTCTTGGAGTAGTTGTTTGTTGTTGTTCTTTATATTAAAAATACTTCATTTTACATCATGAGCTGAAAATCTTTAGTCTTAGTCATGGATAGGTTGTTGGTTTTAATGCTGGTTTATTGAGATTGGGTTTCATTGTGTAATATATAGAGACTATTTTGGAACTCAGTATGTAGCCATGAACTCCTGGCAGTCGTTCTACCTTAGTTTCCCCAATGTCGAGATTGCAGGTTGAGATATGCTTTTTCGGTACTGTCTGCACATATGTTTGCCTTTAAAAATACCAAGAGAGGCCTCTTCGAGCAGCTAATGGAAACAGATGCAGAGACCCACAGACACTGACGATGGAATGGAGCTGGCTGCAGGGGGGGGGGGGAGGTGTCTTGTGGAAGAGTTGGGGATAGAACTGAGCAAGCTGGAGGGGTCAAGAGCACCACAGAAGACCTACAAAGTCAACTAACCTGAGCCCACGGGGGCTCACAGAATCTGAACCACCAACCAAAGACTGTATAGGGGCTGGACCTAGGCCCCCTACACATTTGAAGCAGATGTGTGCTTATTCTTCATGTGGGTCTCCTAACAATTGGAGCAGGAGCTATCTCTTACCCTGTTGCCTGCCATTGATCCCCTTCCACTAGATGGACTGACAACTAGTCAGGCCTCAGTAGAGGACAGTGGAGGAGGATGCACTTAGTTCTGTTCTAACTTGTTGTCCTAGGGCAAGGAATATTGGGGGGAGGGACTTGTGAGGATGGGACTGGGAGGAGAGGAGGTTGGGAGTCTGTGACCAGGATGTGGAAGGAAGGGAGGGAGGGAAGGGAAATACAAAGAAACATTAAGTTTGATTATATTCTTGCTTGAATGCTACATTAACTTTTTCATTTCACATTAGTGCCTTAGATGCTCTTGAACAAAAGATTTAGTTACTCTGGAGTAAATCCTGGTGCGCAAAAGGCCAGAAATGGATGTCGAATCCCTTAGAACTGGAAGTACAGGTGGTGTGGGCAATGTGAGTGCTGAGAACTGAACTTGGGCCCTGGGAAAGAGCAACCAGTGCTCCCGAGGCTTTTAATTTTCTTTTCTTGTTACACTTCATTTTCTTTACTGATAAAATTAAGATTCTAAATAATGTCTATCTTATGGTTATGTGAAATGCATCCTATGATATGAAAAAATACTTTAAGCATTTTTAGGCACGTGTTAGTGATTATTGTTACTGTTTTCAATAAAAGATTCATTTCTTAAGTTTACGAAATGTAGCTTAAATGTAACTCAGAAAGCCTTAGGTCATTCTTGCTACCAGTTTTGGATCTCTGATTTCAATTGAGTTGTCAGTGGCTCCTTGCCATCCTTCTTCTGGTGGGTCAGTCGGTCAGAGACAGTCTCACTCTAGTCCATGCTGATATATGCAGCATCCTATTTCAGCCTCCCAAGTGTTGGGATTACAGGCACTTGCATGTCTCCCTGTTTATCCTGCAAGGATGTCTTACCACGTGTGTGCATAGTGCCCATAGAAATCAGAAGTAGATGTTAGATGTCCTGGACAGTTGTGAGCTGCCATGTGGATGCTATGAATTGGACCTGGGTCTTCTGCAAGAGCAAGAGCTCTTAACTGCTGAGTTATCCCTTTGTCCTAATTTTTGAAACAGGTTCTCTCACTGGATCTAGAGCTCACCAGTTTATCTAGGCCACCTGGCCACTGAACGCCAGGTAGTCAGTCACCTGTTTCCACCCACACACCTTACAGCTGGGATTACAGATGCATGCCACCAACTTGCTTTTATCTGGGTTCTTGGATCCAGACTTAGGTCCTCATCTTTGCACTTTACCAACGGGGCTATCTTTGGGTTCCCTGTGTACTATCTTTGCCCACTGTAGTTTTGTTTCTAACTCTAGTGCTTCTTTTTTGCTTTTATTAGTTCTTTAGTAACTTTCCACTGGCTGCATTAAAAACAAAAATAAACTTTGCTTTATATCTTTGCCCTATCAGCATTTGATTGTATTAATCACTCTTTGAAATATACAATCTGCTTGGCTTCTGGAATGTTAAAGTACCCTGGTTATTCATTATAACTTCTCCCAGGTTTTCCTTCTGTTATTCCTACCCTCATCACTGAACTATCTTTGATCTGTTTACCTGAAAGTAATGAAAAGAAGTAAAGGAATAAAAGTTCCAGTTTTGAGCCAGTCATGATGGCATGTGCCTTTATCTAAACACTTGAGAAGCATTCAGATCTCTATGAGTTTCAGGCTATCCTGGTCTACATAGTGAGACCTTGTTCCAGAAAATAAGATAATTTCTTTCCCTTCCTTTTTTTTTTTTCTTTAAATGAAAACCTCTACTGGTATTCTGATAGGTCCACCATACCAATCTTCAATTGTATATTTCAAATAGGAGCACCTCGTTGTCTCATCAATTATATCCCACTAAAGCACTTAGAAAATGGTTTTAAAGGAATATATGCTGGGAACATATATACGTTTGATCATAATTATCTATGAGAAGACAGAGCTGGTAAACTACATTAATATTATGTTACATCCATAATCCAGATACAAGGAGTTCTATGAAGGGAAAGATAGCAATAGCCTAGTAATAAATTAAGGTGGAATCTAATTAAAAGACAAAGTTCTGAGTTTGATTTGTTTCATAATGATGTCGTAAGGTTTTTAAGATGTGGATAATTTGAAAACACGTTATGTGGTGGTTTGAAAGAGAATGGTCCCCATGTGTTTGAATGCCTGGTCCCAGTTAGTAGAACTGTGTGGGAAGGATTAGGAGGTGTGGCCTTGTTGGAGGAGGCATGTCATTGGAGGTAGACTTTGAGGTTACAAAAGTCCATGCCAGTCCAGTCCCCAGTCCCTAGCCCCATCCCCAATCCTCACCCTGTCCCCTGCAACTTCCAAATCAGATGCTAGCACTCAGCTACTGCTCCAGCATTTTGCCTGCCTGCTATCATGCCCCCTCCATGATGATCATGGAGTAACTGTCTGAAACTGTAAACAATCCCCTAATTAAATATATCCTTTTATAAGTTGTCTTGGTCATGGTGTTTCTTAACAGCAGTAGAACAGTGACTAAGACACATTTTAAATGCAAAGTGACCCAGAAGTAGAAGGCATTGTGCTAATGTGGGGTAGAGAGAGCAAAAGAATAGAATTTAACCTAGTGAGAACATTCCAGTACAACTTCAAAAAAGGATGCCAGAAGTTGAGAACTAGAAATGTGTATGTTGTATTTAAAGAATGAGGACCCAGAGTTGGTTTTACTGAAGTAGAATTCATATTAGTGTATGAGGAGGGAGATGTGGAAGCCTAAAAGGAGATCAGAGCTGCTGATAGCTTATATATAATGAGAAAACCTAGCATCAAATGTAAATTGCTATTACTGTCCTTGTGTTGTTTTTTTTTGCATTGTGTATATGTGTGTTCCATCCACATGAGTGCTGCTATAGGTATGGTACGCACGTGGAAGTCTGAGGCCAACTTGACAGAGATTGGGTCTCTGCCATATACATAGGTCCTGTAAGTCTATCTCAGGTCATCTGGCCTGCTTACAGGTGCCTTTATCCACTGAGCCATCTTGCCAGCCCTCATTTCTTCTGAGTCTCTAGTTTCTTGCTGGTATAGTTAGAAATAATAATTTTCTTGTGTTAAGAATCTTGTATCTTGGGGCTGGAGAGATAGCTCAGAGGTTAAGAGCACTGACTGCTCTTCCACAGGTCCTGAGTTCAATTCCCAGCAACCATGTGGTGGCTCACAACCATCTGTAATGGGATCCGATGCCCTCTTCTGGTGTGTCTGAATGCAGCTACAGTGTGCTCATATACATTAAATAAATAAATAAATAAATCTATCTTGAGCAGTGGTGGCATATGCCATTAATCCCTGTACTCTGGAAGCAGAGTCAGGTCAGCCTGGTCTACAGAGTGAGTTCCAGGACAGCTGAGGCTGTCTTGAACATGCACACACCACCCACCCAAGGGGAAAAAAAAAAAATCTTGTATCTTCAAAACAGTATTAAATATTTCTGTTTATGGCAGTGAGCCAAAGCACTAGGCTTAACATGATAAGGTGTGAGCTAGTAAGTGTCTGGACTCCAGGGGTTGTCTTATTTAAATAACAGTAGAGAATTTAAGTTTGGGAAAACTCATCAATTAGGATACCGGTTGGGGGGAGGCTGTTTGTTTGTTGTTTTTGTTTTGAGACAGGGTCTCCGTGTAGTCCAGGTTGTCCTGAAAGGCCTATGAATTGGCCTTGAACTCACGTAGATCCGCCTGCCTCTCCCTGCCAAGTGCTGGGATTAAAGGCGTGCAGCACCACTGCCCCGCTCTTCTTAATTATCCTTAGTTATCATGTGCCATATCTTCATATGCTATAAGAGGTCTTGAGAGGTCTCAGTCATTCATGCTATTTATTTAGTATTTATGCCATTGACAGGGCAGCATGTTTACTATTTCCCCCATTCTTTATCAGTCCTGCTATTGCTGCCTTTTATTTCATTTCAGTTTGTGTGTGTGTGTGTGTGTGTGTGTGTCTAGGTCAGAGGAAGTCACCAGAGTGTGGCCTCTACTCTCTGCGTTATTCCCTTAAGATGGGGTTTTTCTGAACTTGTAGTTTGAGTTTTTCGAGGAAGGTGGCAGGCAGCACCACCAAGCTCCCAAAATCCTTCTGTCTGTGCCCCCACTCCAGGGCTATAGGTGCTTACAGAGACACCTAGCTTCCACCACACTCCCAGTTCCCACCTGGCTGCTAGGGGTCTGAACTCAGGTAAGGACCCTACCCATTGAGTCAACTTCCCAGCAGCCCTTAGGTTCTAGTTTTAACTTGAGTTTTGTACAAAGCTATAGACTCCAGAAACCAAGTAATCTGAGTTCCACTCCCAGTTCTGCTGAATTACTGATTTAGCTAAGCTTATGTCTGAGATTCAAATTCCTTATTAAAGCAGAATGTTTCTATGTAGTTGTTTGTATCTACAGATTAGTGATTTCCAAAGCAGCTATTTAAAGTCCTGTGCTTTTTTTTTAAAAAAAAAAAAAAAAAAAAGATTTATTTATTTAATGTGAGTACATTGCTGTCTTCAGACATACCAGAAGAGGGCATCGGATCCCATTACAGATGGTTGTGAGCCACCATGTGGTTGCTGGGAATTGAACTCAGGACCTCTGGAAGAGCAGTCAGTGCTCTTAACCACTGAGCCATCTCTCCAGCCCTGAAGGCCTGTTCTTGATCAGTTTAGTCACTGTCCACAAATGAGCAGATCTTATGCAACCTTGTGATTGCCATCTGTTAATTAGTTGTAGGTAAATTAGAACTTTAAGAATTGGGATTCCTAGCTTAATTTTTTAAAGAACCATTACTAATATATAGTATTGTTAATAGTTGTGGTAGTTATTAGTATGTTTGTGATTATTAGAATTCTACTTTTGGTTGTGTTTATTATCCGTATTGTTATTTTGCAGTGCAAGGGATTCTACGTAGGGTCATGCACATCTTAGGAAAATGCTGTGTGTACCCACTGGGCTGTATCCTAGCTCTTGTTTGTAGGTCAGCTCTCGGACTCCTGAGTACTAGAATTAAAGGCATATGCCACCATGCCTGGCCTGAATAAAAACATTGTTAGCTTTATTGCTTTATGTGTATGGGTGTTTCACCCGCATATATGTTTGTGCACCGAGTATACACCTGATGCTTATAGAGGCCAGAAAAGGATGTTGGATCTCCTGAACTGCAGTTAAACATGGTTGTGAGCTACCATATAGATGCTGGGAATCAAACCCAGGTCCTCTGCAAGAGCAACAAATGCTTTTAACTTCCAAGCCATGTCTCCACTCCCCAGCATTAATTTTTTTTAGAAGAGGAAGCATATGATAATTGTTCATCCATATTAGTATAAGCATCTGTGATAATTATGAAAGAAATTGTAATAATATCACATTGTATAAATTAGTTCTAACATTAAACTGTTTAGCGTTTTTATTCATGTACTTTGTGATATCTGGGAAGTAAATACCAAGAAAAACATTTCTCATTGTCAAAGTTCAGTTTTTTAAAATGAGGGTTAATGTATATTAATTATATAAAAATGACAATTTTGTGCTGTTGAGATGGCAGCATTTACTACTCAAGCTGACAACTTGGGTGCCATCTCTAGAACCCATGTAAATGTAGCCAGAGAGACTGACTTCACAGAGTTCTCCTACTAAGCTCTGTAAGCATGCCTTCCTACACATAACATGCACACAGATGATAATTGTTTTACTGGAAAAAAAATTGTGCCAGATATGGTAGCCTTTAATTTCAGCAAACGGGGGGGGGGGGGGGGGGGCTAAGAGTTTGATTGAAGTGGGTTACATGTGCTTCCTATATACACTTAGTAAAATTCTTTGGGTATAACTGTGGGTCTGTGTTGTTACTTACTTTTGTTCCCTGAAGTTTTAAAAATAGGTAAAAATGGTCTCACTTAGGCTGAGTATGGTAGAGCACACCTTTAATCCCATCACCCAGAGGGCAGAGGCCGGAAGATCATTGAGTTTGAAGCAAGCCTGGTTTGCAAAATGAGTTCCATGATAGCCAGGGCTCTACAGAGAAACCCTGTTTTGTGGGGAGGCGGAGTTCTGCTTATGCAACAGTGTGAACGTTCTTATCAAATCATTGAACTGTACACTTAAAACTCATGGTCAGGGTGACATTTTTTACACTATCAGCATAATTTTTTAAGAAGCAGCCTTGCCTGTGGAAATATATCATGTACTTGAAAATCAGTCAGTCGTATATATCATGGCTAAAATAATAAAAATACAAGTGAAGCTGGTAACTTAGAAAAGAAAGAAATGTGAGCCATTTAAAGTAGCCACTGTTGTAAAAACGTAGTGAAATGTCAGATCTTGATCTTTGGGTGGACTTAAGTCAAGTACTTTAGAAGGCTATAGGAACGAATGTATGGCTCTTCAAATCACCTTTCCTAAAGTCGGAATTTGAGCATTAGTGGGCAAAACAAATGTGATATATTCACACAGCACTGTAAATTACTCATCTTAGAGAGCAGGGAAAGTTTGATGAGCTGTAGTATGGAACACTGTGAGAGCACCGTGCAAGTGATTGCTTGAAAACCTTGAATTATAAACTCAGAGGCAGAAAATAGAAGAGTGTCTTCTAGCAGCCATGTGAAGGGAGGGAGGACCAAATTGTTGCTTAACAGGTTCTGAGTTCCAGTTTGAAATGGTGTTTTGGATAGTGATTATTGTCTCCCAGTGTAAATGTATTTAATGCCACAGTAATGTAGACCTATCTTTATGGTCTACATTCAAGTGCTCTTGAAGGATAAGCTGTCTCTCCAGTCCTAGGGGAGAGTTTTCCTTTTTAAATTACTTCTTCAATCATACTGCTTTTTACTAGTCTTGATCAAATTTGTCTGAATAGTCTTGTTTGCATGAACCATCCATTTCTTTTAGATTTTTCAAGTGTTTGGAATTTTTAAGTTCTTAAGTTTTGATGATTTTTTTTTTAAAAAGTGTTTAATTGGAATCCATTATAATACCTCCCTTTTCACTTCTTAATTGTAATTAGAGTCTTCTCTTTCTTTTGGTGGTTATCTTGGCTATGAGTTTTTGATCTTGTTAATCTTTTTGGAACATTATTTTTTCATTCATTTGCTTATTTATTATTACTATCCTTGGGGTAGGGTCTCTATTCATAGCTCTGGCTGTCCTGGAACTCACGATGTAAACCAGACTGGCCTTGAACTCACACAGGTCTGACTGCCTCTGGATAAAGAACTATTTCTTTGTTTAATTGGTTTATATTTATTTCCTCATTTCAGTTTCATCAATTACTGCCCTGATCTTGATTTGGATTTCTTTTATTTATTTTTTTAAGGCCCTTGGAACACTAAATTGTTTATTTGAAATCACTCTGTTTTTAAAAAAAATATTTTATCCTGGGGCAGGGAGAGGCACACAGTTGCTATATTTTGTGTCTAGAGGCCCAAGGATGGTATGTAGAGTTGTTTCTCCTCTTCCGTCTTTATGTGGGTTTTGGAGATGAAACTCAATTATCAGACTTGGCAGCAAGTGCTTTACTTACAGACCCACCCATCTCTTTACCCATGAACCATTTCAGTAGACACCTGGGTTTGTTTTATTTATTTATTTATTTTATGTAACTTATAGTTATGGGTTTCCTTCTGTAGAACAGCTTTCATGGGATCCTAAAGGTATTTGCTTTCGTTTTCATTTACTTCTAAGCATTTTGAATATATCTTCCCCACAAAGTGTAAGCCAAAATAAATCCCTCTTAGTTGCTTCTTGTTAGGCATTTTGTATAGCAAGAAAAGAATACCTAATATAGAACATTGGTGCCAAGAAGTACTATACATTTATCACAATGGTGATATGATAAACCTGACCACGTCGTTCTGAAGTTTTTGGAACTGGTTTGCAGCAGGAATGTGGAAGCGTTTGGAATTTGGGACTAGAAGATTGCTAGAATGAAGAAGATAATGGGCCATTCTGTTTGGAGTTTAAGAAACTAGAATGCTAAGAGAAATATAAGTGTAGACATCTAGCTCATGAAGCTTCAGAGAGGAACAAGGTCTCTATTGGGATGTAGGCTAGATGCGATTCAGGTTATATTAGTGCATGAGAGGGTCAGGGTGAGGATCAGGCCTTCACTGTGACTGTGGCCTGAAATTTTTAGGCTTAATTTTAGAGTAGTGGGTTTCAGATATTTGTTAGAGTTAATTTCAGTGCAGAGGTAGTGTTCAGAGTATGTGGTATGGTTCTTTGCTCACGGCTCTTACTCAGGTCTATAATTATGTTTTATTGTTACTTGGGATTTCATCTAATTCACTCTCGATGGATGCCAATACCATGGGATTAGTAACTTTGGGAGGAATTTAGTTTTCTTAGTTTTTCTTGTTTTTCATATTACTGTGTTAGGATTGTTTCATTGACCGGAATTTTTATTAGCTATATTCCTTCAGTTGGAATTTTTTTTAATGTTCAAGTGGGGCTAGACTGTAGAACAGTTGAGATAGATATGGTTCAGAAGTTATATTCTCAGACCAAGGGCCCGGAGTGCTTGGTGCTTCCTATATATCTTCTGCCAAGGTAGAATTTTAACTGCAGGGACAGCCACAGTTCTTAACTATTCCCATTATACAGTTGGCATACTAGCCAGGAAACAACAGTATACCCCCCTCCCATAATACCCCCCCTCCCTTTTTAAATTTTTCTTTTTCTTTCTTTTTTGAACAGTTGAAAGCTTAAAGGAACAAGGATAAGGATAGTATGCTATATGATAGGGCTTTAATTACTAAGATTCATAGAGGGAGAAAGAAGGGTGAATGTGGGGATAGGGATAAGTATTAGATCAACTTTGGAAAAAACCAAAGCGGGAGAAAAGCTTGAGATCCTGTTCTGATCTACAGATTTTACAGATTGTTAAAATTATCGGAGTTTTTGGTTCAGAAGTATAAAGATAGGTTAGGAATGAGAACGTATATGAGTTGTGCATAGGAATAGAGATGCCCAACTAGAGACTGGATAGAACAGTCCTAAAACGTTTCCAAGCAATTCTAAACCAAAGCAAGACTATTATAAGATATGCAGGAGTGAAGTTTAAAATATCTTTTAAAGTGACAAATGGAAGAATACTAAACCGAGAGATAAAGTGTAATGATAGATTAAAATTTTTTACATCAGTTTTTCGTTGGGGAATGAGTTTTGAGTTAAGGAGGTGTTTAGTTTGCAATTCCAGTTCAAACTCATAAAACCAGATTTGGGGTATATACTTACTGCACCTGGGAATTTAGACCAGTTGAGGAAGTTTCTGGCACAGCTGTCCTGCGTTGAGTGTGTGATTCTGTTTCCTCCTTGGTGGTGTTTGGATGATTATATTAGGGCCAGGCAAGAGCAGGAGCTCTTGATGGCTTTAAGGACCAGCTTTGTCAGAGTAACTCACTTTAGTCCCAGCTTCCACAACCAGGGCAGCTATGTAGAGCCCAGGGTCCCAGCCAGCTCTTAGTTCTACTGCAGTTCTGCCCTTGAGTGTTCTATAATGCTGGCCTGGGGCCAGGGAGTGGGGGGTACTAAGTCCTTGTCTGGGGGTTCTCAGGGACTTTTCTTTTTTAAAGATTTATTTATTTTATGTATATGAGTACACTGTAGCTGTCTTCAGACACCAGAAAGGGCATCGGATCCCATAACAGATGGTTGTGAGCATGGTTGTAAGATGTTGTGATGTGGTTGCTGGGAATTGAACTCAGGACCTGGAAGAGCAGCCAGTGCTCTTAACCACGGAGCCATCTCTTCAGCCCCTCAGGGACTTTTCTTAATCTTCCACCTTGGCTCCAGCTTCTTGGGTGTCCAAGTTCACAACATCATGCAGCTGACCCCACAGGCTTGGTATGTGTAGAGAAGCACTGCCCTCATTGGAGCCTCTTGGTTCAGTTGATTCCCAGCCACTCCTGCCTGCAGGAGATCTCACCTGACCTAACAAATTAATTTATAGGTACTGTCTCTTACAGAAATAAAGATTATTGTGTTTTGTCTTGACTGTTTCTTTTGTTCAGTCTTATTGGTGGGACTTCCAATACACCATCTTACCCATAAATTCTGTGCTTGAATTCATTTTAAGTTCAGATTATTGGTCAGAATATTGGTAGGAATTTATCATTGAGAATTTGATCCTTTACAGGAATAACAATGATAATGTCAATGACTCTTGTTTGAATGTGAAGGGTGGTGTTGGTGGTTACCCAGTCTAAAATTTGTTATGATGAGATGCCTTTTTTTAATTTTACACTTTTAAAAAAAATATATGTTTATTTTATGTGCATAAGTGTTTTGCTTATACATATCTATGTGTATATACCACATGCCTGCCTGGTGCCCAAGAAAGCCAGAAGGTATTGGATCCCTTGGAACTAGAGTTACAGATGGTTGTAATCTACAGTGTGGGTTCTGGGAACTGAACCTAGGTCCTCTCTAAGAACAACAAGTGCTCTTGATTGCAGTGCCATTTCTCCAGCCCAGGATGAGTCTAGTAGACAGCATGTGAGTACGTAAATAAAGCAATCTGGAACTAGAGTGATTTTGTGTAGTTCCTACTTTTCTGCCTTTTTGGTTAGTTTTGTAGTACAGAGTGGAGTAACATGTGATAACAAAGGGCAGGCAATTCCTTCAATGAATAAAGACGTTCAAGGCAGAGGGTAGAGATAGTCAAAGTCATAATCTAAGTAAAAGAAGTGACTACCACATAACATAGCTGGAGATACAGAGCTCTCGTATACTAACTCATGAGAAAAACAAGAAAAGCAAAAAAAAGAAGGGTTGTTTAACATTTAAACTTTATAGTCACAGTTTTACTTTTTATTGTTTTGTTATTTCATGTGTGTGGGCATATTACTTGTGTGTGTGTGTGTGCACGGAATGCACGCAGGAGGCCAGAAGAGGGCATCTGATCCTTTGGGACTGGAGTTACTGAAAATGTGAGCTGTCACGTGGGTCCTGGGGACCAAACCCAGGTTTTCTAGAAGTACAGCCAGTGCTTGTAACAGCTGAGAAATCACTCCAACCCACTCAGCAGTTTTTAAATAAAAGGTTAATTTTCTTGGAAGTGTACTTAATCTTAGAAATGCCCCTGAAGATATTTGTTCCAAGCTAGAGTTAGGGCATTCTGAATACTCTGATCCATGGGCAGACTACTGAAGTATTTAGAGTAATGCCCAAATGAAAAGTCTCTTAAGCTGTTTCCTGCTCTTTCAGACATATGGGCATTTTTGAGAGGAGCAGGTCATCTGTAGATTTGTTGGTATAGTGTGAAAGGTCAGCTTGTGTTGAGAGATCTGAGACGAATCCTGAAAGCCTAGCTGCAGAGAGACTAACACTTCCCCTAGCTGGAAAGGCTATTTGTCCTTGTTGGTCCTTTAAGAGGATACAGTCTCCAGGTTTGATTATAAGATCTTGGGTGAGATATGAGGAGGGTGCCAGAAAATGTTGAACAGCTTAGAACTCTGATCAGGCTTCTAAGAATCAAGCTACAAAGACCAGGCAGGTGGTTTCCTAAGAGATGGTTTGGTATGAATACCAGTTGTGATTTGTATATGTTTGACCCACGGAGGCGTGGCCATGTTGGAGTAGGTGTGTCACTGTGGGCATGGGCTTAAGACCTTCATCCTAGCTGCCTGGTAGTCTTCAACTAGCAGCTTTCAGATGAAGATGTAGAACTCTCAGCTCCTCTTGCACCATGCTTGCTTGGACTCTGCCATGTTCCTGCCTTGATGATTATGGATTGAACCTCTGAACCTGTAAGCCAGCCCCAATTAAATATTGTCCTTATAAGAGTGCCTTGGTCATGGTGTCTGTTCACAGCAGTAAAATCCTAAGACACCAGTGTTGAGAAAAAGCCTGTGGTAGAATAACTTGAAAGGGCTTAAGCACAAAGGTGCTCGTTAACTTTGTTTTCTTTCCTGTTGCTATGACAGAGTACTATTATAAAATCAATTTAAGGGACAAAAGGTTTATTCTGGCTTACAGTTCAAGGGTATATAGCCTGTCATAACAGGGAAGGTTAGGTGACAGGATCCATCCCATATACAGATGCCAAATCCAGACACTATTGCAGATGCCAAGAAGTGCTTGATATAGCTGTCTCCTGAGAGGCTCTTCTAGAGCCTGACAAATACAGATGTGGATGCTCACAGCCAACCATTGGACTGAGCACAGTGATCCCAATGGAGGAGCTAGGGAAAAGACTGAAGGAACTGAAGGGGTTTGCAACCCCAAAGGAAGAACAATATCAACCAACCAGACCCCCCCATAGCTCCCAGGGACTAAACCACCAACCAAAGAATAAACATGGAGTGACCCATGGCTCTAGCCGCATATGTAGCAGAGGATGGCTTTGTCTGGCATCAGTGGGAGGAAAGGCCCTTGGTCCTGGGAAGGCTGGATAACCCAGTGTAGGGGAATGCCAGGGCCGTGAGGTGGAGTTGGAAGGTGAGTAGGGGAGCACCCTCATAGAAAGAAGCAGGGGAGGAGGGATGGAATAAGATTACAAGCTGTAAGCCTAGATTGGGCAGGTTTGGAGCTACTCTAAACTTACATCCCAGACATGCGTTCCTTGTTACTTGCTGTTTCTCTTGGCCACTTGCTCATGGTCAATCTCCCCTCATGGAGGCTTCCTCCTCTCTCCCTGTCCTTTCTTCTTCCTATCTGCCTCAGACCTTCAGACGGGTAACAGAAAACCTGCCTACCTCTATGTATTGCCCAATAACCAGCTTTAGCCTTTATTGACCAATTAACTTGGGGAGCAAGGTTCACACAACAAAAGTTGGTTTACATGAGAATCCGCTTGTCTTGGAGCAACCAGATTTTGGAGTACAGAATTAAGCATTTGATTGCAAACAGCATCAGACCAATTCCCTACACTGAATTCTTAAGATAGAAACAGAAAAAGAGATAATTCAATGGCAACGTGCTTGTTAAGCATGCACCAGGATCTGAGTACCGCTTACCAACACAACACCCACATAAAATGTTGGTCATGGTGTCATGTACCTGTGATCTCAGAACTGAGGACACAGAGACATGAGGATCCCAAGAAGCTAATTGTACTTTCTGGACCTTTTAGAATTGGAAGAGACTACATACACTATTCCAACTACTGAATTTTTCTGTTGCTAGTTACTATCTAAGATGTGTATTTGATTATCCTCAGTCCTCTGTGATATAGGTTCTATTATCCCTGGTGCACTGCTGCAGAAATTAAAGTACAAAGGTTAAAGTTCATATCACTACATGATGTCGTCAAGATGCCAGTCCAGTATTGTGGTTCCATCCTATACTTTATTTTAATCACTCCACCCTTGCTGTTATGTACTGTTGGAAAATACTAGTATATTTCCTCATCTTGGCTGGCTTTAAAATCAGACTCATGTCCTTTAGAGCTCTTCCAAGTATAATAGACCCAAGATAAAGAGAAAACATGCCTCTGCTTTTTAAGTTGGGCCATCAAGAGTGATTACTCTGATTGGGATCATGTGGTTGAGGGCAATCACTATTTTTTCCTTTTAGGAAAGAAGAAAAGAGTTGAATGGGGTTTGGAATTCAAAAACATACTGATTATTGGCAAAACTTCTTTTCTGATTTCTAACTCTTTGATTGTGGAAAATGGAGGTAACACCAGGTTGGAAAAGTTTTCCACTTCCTCCTTTCGAAAATAGCCTTGTACTTACTTGGAAGGCTGATACAGTACTGGGGCATCCACCCAAATCATGTTTGAAGTGGTCTCATTTTAGAAGTGGGCTCATTTTAGCATTCTGTTGCATGTTTTTAAGCTATGATGTTTATTTTTTTAATGACTTTGTGTCATGCAGATTGTCCCTGGGTCATGAGTGTCGTTTGCTCTGAAGTCATTCTTAAGCTCTCAACCATGTGACTGAAATCAAAGCAGTCACTCTTGATGGCCTAGCTTTAAAACAAGTGACCAGTTTACTGACATACAGCAATGACCTGTTTGTGTGAGAGAAAAATTATCAACTCCATTAAATTATTTTGTGCCTAGATCAATCATAACTCTATTTTCTCTTTGTTGTTTTGAGTTTTTGAGACAGAATCTTGTTATGTACCTCTGGTTGGGCTGGAACTCAGTATGTCAGGTTTGCCTTGAACTTGGGGTAAATTTTCTAATGCTACTGACTGCCTCCAAAATGCTAGCTAGGACCACAGGCATGCATTACTATGTCTGCCTGTGGTGACTTGTATTTAAGAATATGTGGAGCAGGGTTTCTTTGGTTGTTGTTGTTAATGATCTTAATTGACTTTCTTCTCCTTCAATCCATCTGACAGAATAAGTGTTCCTAGAGCAGGTTGGAATTTGGGCAAGGTCATTATTTCTTTTTTCTTTTCTTTCCTTTTTTTTTTTTTTTGGTTTTTCGAGACAGGATTTCTCTGTGTAGCCCTGGCTGTCCTGGAACTCACTCTGTAGACCAGGCTGGCCTCGAACTCAGAAATCCGCCTGCCTCTGCCTCCCAAGTGCTGGGATTAAAGGCGTGCACCACCACTGCCCGGCAAGGCCATTATTTCTATGGCATAATTTCTCTTACTTTCTTAGCACAGGGTCCATTTCATGTTATCCTTTAGCATGATGTAAAACAGGGAACAGTTTTGTCTCCTGTCATTAGATTATTCAGACTTTTTGAAAATCTTGAAATCTTTTCTTTCTTTTTCTCCTCTCATTTCCTCCTATACATTTATCTGAATAAAATATTTGATAGAATTATTATATAATGCTTGCTTAACAATATTTGCTGCATGTTCATGCAGGAATAATAATATATGGACTGACCAAGGTGTCTTTAACAGTCAAAAGATTATCATGTGTTAAAATATTTACAGTAGTTTCTGGCACATGAAAGCACTCTATAATTGTCATTTAACTGATGTTTTAAAATGCTTCTCATTAATATAGTAATTTATAGACCACCGATTGGTTTAGAGAATGTATTTTTAGTATTAGTGCCTTTATTTTATTTATATGATACAGGATCTTACCATATAGCCCAAGCTGGCCTCAGACTTACTCTATAGCACAGGAGATCCTTGAACTTGTGGCAGCCTGCTTCCTCAACCTTCATAGTACTAGGATTGTAGGAATTTAACATCACGACAGAGCAGAAGATGTATTTTTAATACAGTCCGTACCTGAAGTTTTTGTCTCTCAGTATCTTATTTTTGGCTATTTGGCATAGTGCCTACATGAAAATAGTATAAATAGTTCATTTCAACTATTAAGCTGTTATTTGATGTTTTCTGTATTTTTTAGGATAATTCTGATTCATTGCATCCTTGAAGAGCATCAGTAGAAGAGGGGGAAAAAAGATGGGCGTGAAAACATTTACTCACAGCTCCTCTTCCCACAGCCAGGAAATGCTGGGAAAACTAAATATGCTACGAAATGATGGACATTTTTGTGATATCACTATTCGCGTCCAGGACAAAATCTTCCGGGCTCACAAGGTGGTACTAGCAGCTTGCAGTGATTTCTTTCGAACCAAACTTGTGGGCCAAACAGAGGATGAGAATAAAAATGTGTTGGATCTTCATCATGTTACAGTGACTGGCTTTATACCTCTTTTAGAATACGCTTACACAGCCACTCTGTCAATCAACACAGAAAATATTATTGATGTTTTAGCGGCAGCCAGCTACATGCAAATGTTTAGTGTTGCTAGTACATGCTCAGAGTTCATGAAATCAAGTATTTTGTGGAATACACCTAATAATAGCCAACCAGAAAAGAGTCTAGATGCTGGACAAGAAAGTAGTTCCAACTGCAATTTTACTTCTCGAGATGGAAGCCTTTCTCCAGTGTCTTCAGAGTGCAGTGCTGTGGAGAGGACCATTCCTGTCTGCCGAGAGTCCCGGAGGAAACGCAAAAGCTACATTGTTATGTCTCCTGAGAGTCCTGTAAAATGTAGCACACAAACAAGTTCTCCCCAGGTATTGAATTCTTCAGCTTCCTATGGAGAAAATAGAAATCAGCCAGTTGACTCTTCTTTAGCATTTCCATGGACTTTCCCTTTTGGAATAGATCGAAGGATTCAGCCTGAGAAAACAAAGCAGGCAGAAAATACCCGGACTTTAGAATTGCCTGGCCCATCTGAGGCAGGTAGAAGAATGGCTGACTATGTGACTTGTGAGAGCACAAAAGCTACCTTGCCTCTAAGTACAGAAGAAGATGTCCGGGTCAAAGTAGAAAGATTAAGTGATGAGGAGGTCCATGAGGAAGTGTCCCAGCCTGTTAGTGCATCTCAGAGCTCATTGAGTGATCAGCAAACCGTGCCCGGAAGTGAGCCAGTTCAAGAGGACCTTCTGATTAGTCCACAGTCTTCCTCTATAGGTATAATGCTTTCTATGGTTTTTATGGTCAATTCAAACATTTACATTTTTATTTTATGGGCTCAGTCCTATAGAAATCATTTTTAAAATGGAGTTAAAACATAATTGAATTTGTTTGTTTTGGAGCTGGGTTTCAGTGAATAACTGGTTGGCCTGGAACTCACAGAGGTCCAACCTGCCTCTGCTTGCGGAGTACTGGGATTAAAGGCACAAGCCACCATACCTGACTGACTGACGATTAGGTATTTTTAAAATAGTATTAGCACTATTAAGTTTTATGTATGAGTTTAACAAATTGCATGGTGAGAAAGAACAAAGTTCAATAGGATATAAGGGACAAAAGTAGAAATAAACATTGTGAATTACCTTTGGTTTATTTAAAGAGACAGGGTCTTGCATTGTAGTCCAAGTTGGCTCTGAACAGTTGATCCTCTTGCCTCAGACTTGGGTGCTGGGATAACAAGAATATACCAACACACCCAGCTATGAATACTTTCAATACAAAACAGACTTTGAAAATCTACTTAAAGAAGCTAGGCAGCACTTCTTTAACTAATGATGTGGGCTGTAATCCTAGCACTAGCCAGGAGAATAGTAGCACACTCTCATTCTCAGCTACATAGTCAAGGTCTGGGCTATATTAGACTGGTGTGGGGGGTCCACTTGTTGTTTTGCTCTTTTTTAAATGGGTAACGGCGTTTACTAGCACATCTGAGAACCTAATTGAGCCCTGGAACCTCTGATTAAAAAGAGGCTTTTTCTTGCCCAAATCTTGCAGACTTTTTCTTCCTTTCTCAAAATTAATATATAAATGTAAAAAAAAAAAAAAATTATTAAAAACTTAATGTGTCAAGCATGATTCCATGCAAAGAGAAGACACTGTCCTTAGAATACAGTGCTGCTATGTAAAGAGAAGGCATCATTCTTACCACAAAGGGGAGACTAGTCCAAATGGAGAAGAGGTATGTCAGTAAAGATCCTGAGCTAGACGAGTTAAAAGACAGTGTTATAGTAATAATGAATCTAGTGATATACAGAAAAGTAGGAATATGTGGATCAGTGGGAAATGAGTGGGAAGCCCAAAGGAGCTGGTTAGAGCAAATCGTGGAGAGCCTTGAACACTAACTAGTTCTATTCAACTGCAGGTAACAGATCCCTTCAAACAGGATCTTATTTTTAATTACATGATATGATCTAGAATAGGAAGTCTAGAACTGGTAATGCAGATCTACAATGTAATCAGTGTTCTAGGCTCCTTATATATAATTTCTTGTCTTTATCAGTTTATCTGTAGGCTTATTTGCTTTGTGGGTATAAAAAAGTTCACTTCATCTTGTGATTTAGGTTCTAGAAAAGGATAGTGCTTGTAATCAGGAAATGCACTATTAAGGTTTCCCAGAGGCTCTTTAAAAACTAGTGTTCGTCTATTCCATATGATCTTTCTTAGCCATAGAGAATCTGAGAAATGATTATTTGTTGAGTACATGACTGCCGCTTTGAGCAGAGTAAGTAGTGCCTTAACCCCAGTACCAGGGAGGCCAATGCAGGTAGGTGGATCTCTCTGTGAGTTTGAGGGCAGCTCTTGTTCTACACAGTAAGACCCTATCATCTCAAAAATAACAACAACAATAATAAAACACAGTGGATAGTGAACATGCAGGAGCATTGCCCACTATAGATAGGCTAATCTTTAAAAGCCTGTCTTAAAGAGTTTTAAAGTATGCAGATACTTGAGGAGAATTAGTTTGCTTTTGATGTTGGTAAGCAAGAGATTTGGCTCAAAACCCTGTTACAGCAATTGGTATAAAGAGACTAAAACTATTTTTTAATTATAATATTTTATAAATAATGAATCAATACAAGTGAGAAAAGGGATTTAAGTACTTAGGATGAAGTAACTGTTTCTATTGTATTCATTTTTTCTGAGTAACAGGATTTCATTTCATAGCATATTGTCTGAATCCAGATATATCTTACGGTTGATAATCTGTGCTGTTATTTTTTCTTTCTTAAGGGCATAAAATTTGATAATTATAAAATTGATAGAATTTTTTCATCTAAATACAGTAACTGCAATATGAATATTGGTGGGGGAAGGTAGGAGCCTCATTTTAAACGCAATCAGCAAGACCAGTTATGTGTAAATTTTGCTTGATCTGACCAAGCAATGTCAGGCCACAAATCAAAAGGTGAGATTGGTGATGTTAGCAAATTTGGGTTTTTAAGAGACTATGTGAGAGCCAAAACCCTTGAGAGATTCCTATAAAAGTTGGCAGGAGGAATCCTTCTTTTCTTCATCAAGTTCTGACAGTTGCCAACCATCATTTACATTTACATTCCTATAAATTTATTATTCCATCTTTACATGACATTCTTTGTGTGTCCAGATCTGTCTCTAAATCTGTCCTTATGAAGATAACAGTCATGGCCTATAAGACCTTACCTTGTCTTATATAATAAACAACATTTTAACTTGAGTATATCCACAAAGGCCCCATTGGCAAATAAGGTCTTATTCTTACTAGCCAAGCTAGGACATCAACTGTTGGGAAACAGTTTTATTTATGTACTTGAGTTTGATTCAAAAATTTTTCAGTAATTTGAATAAATACAACTAATAAGTAATATGCATAGATCATAGCTATTTTGAGTCTTTAGTCTTAAAACTATCTTAATACCTTCTAAATAATATTTGAAAATTTAGAAATCCAAATATTTAACTAAATATCATATACTACACTGAAATTTTCATTCATTACTTCCAAGTATATTTACTTAGTTCTTATTTGCCTTACAACCTTACTAAACAGGTTATATAGAGAACTTATGCATCTAAAGTAGACAAAACTTTTAAGTTATGTAAGAGGGTTTTTTTTTTTAACCTGTATAATTGTGGATTCTGTAGCATGAATATAGGAATATCTGACCTGAATATCTCATATACTCCAAGTGGATTTTTTCTGCCTTCATATCAAGTGTACTAATTACTCTAAACCTCTTACATCTACAGATGTCTACATTAAAATAAGTCCATAACGAGCAAAAAGTAAATCCTTCCTATGCTCTGGGTAGTTGATAAATGCTCTACTTTTGGTACTTTGTTCCCTGTCTTTCAGAAGAGCATTGTGTGCCTTTCAGTTTACTTAAATTCATTGAAGGAGATACCAAAGTCCTTCTACTGCCTCTACTGTCGATTCCTAATGTAGTCATCCTGTAATCCTGAAGTAGTACAAATTTGACTATCCATGAATTTTATTCAAGTGAAATTTTACCTATATTTGAAGGTTCCTATTTTTCCCAAATTACTTAGTAAAGGATTGTAAAATCTTAATACCTTGCCATAGAAATAGAAGTAATAATTATAACAATCTAAAAGGAAAATAAAGTACTCTATGTTATCTTATTATCCAGAAAGATGAGGCTGGGGCTGGAGAGGTAGTTCAGGGTTATGAATGCTTCCTACTCTTCTTAAGGAATGAATTCAGCTCCCAGCACCCTCCAGGTAGAGCACAACTTCCTACTAACTCCAGCTCTAGACTTCCAGTGCCCTCTTCTGGCCTTTGTAGTCACTGCATTCATGTACACACAGGTGATGAAAATAAAATAGGGTTTTTGGGGTTTGTTGTTTACATTTATTTACAGCACATGTGCAGGTTAGAGGACAACTTGTGGGAGTCAGTCATTTCCTTCTACAGTGTGGCTTCTGGGACTGGAACTCAGGTTGTCCTCCATGGTGGTGAGCTCCTATACCCACTGAATCATCTTGTCAGCCTGAGGTTTTTTGATGTTGTTGTTGTTGTTTGTTTGTTTGTTTTTTAACACAGGCTATTAATTTGTAGGACATTTTAAGAAAAAAAATCTTAGATGTGATGGCTTCATTACTTAAAGTTTCAATTATCTATACTCACCAAGGACAAATATGAATGACTTTAGAGTAGTTGCAGTTCACTGAGCCAGCAAAGGAATTCTGTTCTCTAGAATTCTACCATTAAAATTAAAGTGACTGAGGAATACTTGCCCTGCCTTGCCCTGGTGTTCAAGGGCAAATTTACTCAGTCATCTTTTCCAGAGGACCAAAAAGAACTACTTTGTAAACTATTTCCAGAGCTGCTCTTGATATTATTGAAAGCAGCTCCTTACCTACTTGTGATAGAGTTTAGGCAGCATGCAGATCTTTTGAAGCATGAATCATGTCAACTTGTAAGAGCTAATCATCAGAGTCAAAGTTAAATTCCCAATTGTAACTGGCTATTAACTTAAAAGTCTTTGAAAAGACTACAAAACAGTTTCACCAAAGAACAATTTGTATCTGATTAAATAGGCAAAATAGTCCTAAAAGATCTTATTTACAAGAAACAAAACCCAACTGCAAAGGCAGTCACTAAAATGCTTAAGCTTGGCTTGTAAGTTTACCCTCCAGGCAAGGGCAGTTTGCATCCCAAAAAAGATTTTCAGTCTTCAGTATTCTCAAAGAGCTAATGCATGGCAACTAGAGAATCTCTTAGACTCTATTTCCGTCAGAGTCCTGTCACCACAGACCAGCTGTAGTGAGCCTTTCACTTCATTGCTTCTTTGCAACAACGCTTTCAGGGTTTTGTTTTTTTGGTAAGATGGTACTTGTAGGAGTTAGCAGAGGATCTAAGCCTGAGGTAGGTGAGTTTAGGGAGTGTTCCAGGAAGGAGGGTGTGCTTAGTACCGTGGGTACCAGGAAGCAGGGTGTGCTTAGTACCATGGGTACCAGGAAGCAGGGTGTGCTTAGTACCATGGGTACCAGGAAGCAGGGTGTGCTTAGTACCATGGGTACCAGAAAGCAGGCATAATTTTATGGAACTCAATAAGTGCCTTCTAGAAGTGCAAACTAAAATGAGTCTACAATGTCCAGAACTTACTGGCTAAGAAAGGAGAAGGATGTGGATATTTTTGTGACTGTAGTCACCTTGTTCTGTCTGCAAGGTACACTTCCACTCCATTCTTGGATTTAATAAGAGTCACAGAGTGACTCTCTGATGTTGATGCCTGTGAGGTTCTATCTAACAGAAGACTGTGGGCTAGTCACGGGTACTAGGCCTGCTCCTGAGAGGGTCTGAGAATTAAGGCTGCTTGTCTCCCCCCCCCCTTTTTCTCTGCTCATGAGTGTACAGCTTTGTGCATGCAAAAGTTTTCTCCCATTAGATCCTCAGCTCCCTTGTCCTTCACACACTGTACTAAAGACACTGTCTGAATTTACCAAATAACGGAAGCGTCACAAGATCCATACAGCAGCTTCATTGGCAGCAGTTTACCAGATGGCCTCACCTACACTGGTAACTGATAAGTTTTAATCATTAATATTATCTTTCATATCACGCAGCACACAGTAAATGTATGTATGTATATGCATATGTGTGTGTGTGTGTGTGAGAGAGAGAGAGAGAGAGAGAGAGATATTTTACAGAATGATTATAATAGGCTACAACAGAGTTCAAGAGATCTTAGAAATAGACTGCTAGAAATGGAAGTAGAGTCTGTACTGGTAAAATAAGAACCCCAAAACAGCCAAAGGGAAGAACTACTTCCACAGTCTAGAGACTTTAAAGCAGAAACACAGAGTTGAGTCCACTGCAAGGTGAAAAGGCAAAGCTAGAACAGGAAGGTTTAAATGGGGCCAGGTGGATGAGCAGTCAAATGGTCTGTCAACTGGTGAGAACCAAGCCAGGCTGAATGAAGCCCTAGGGCAGTCAGAGGGAGGAGGTACCTGCCCTATCCTTGATACACAGATTAGTTTTAAGGTCCTTGTAGGGCTGTGCCATTGTAGTGCTAGGTGTATATACCATGTTATGGGCTATAAGTAAAGGGGGTTTACACCCCCTTCCCTTTTTTTTTTTGGTTTGCTATGTCTGATGAGTTCTTGATGCAACAGAAGCTATATTGTATACCATTCTTCATGTCAAGGGTATGGGTTGATTTTATAAGCCAGACCTTACCAAATCAATCTAATTGTGGCCACAAATCAATTTTACTGTCTCAAGAGGAAGAAGAGTCTGTCCAAAATTCTCAGCTGTTGTCACTGGCTTCTAAGAGGGAAATGGAACCCAGGACCTTTTATAGATTTGACTCTACCACTGAATGCTATACCTCCAACCCAAAAATTGCATTAAAATTAAATTTTAATAATATAAGAAACAATACCAATAAATAATTTGTACAGCTTGCTGTTAAGTCATCTAATTCAAGGTTCTAGTTCATGTAATTACTTGTTTGTGATTGGCAAAAACTATATCAGGAAATATTTTATGAAATTTATTTTTTGTTCATAGTTATATAAGTAATAGTTTCTATACATATATTAAAACTTCTACAATATGGATAGAGCTTTGAAGTGTTTTATTTTTAGCTTTGGATACACTTGATAGCCATGAGAAAGAGTAAACTACTTTTATTTTTTGCATGCTTACTACCCATTGAATTATGGATCTAATGGCCAAAATATAAGTGACATTTTATTGTGTTGAAGTAGTCTTTTGTTATTGTTGTTTCAGATGTAGTTTTTACTCTATGTGTATTGTATGTATCATGTATACAGATGTATATATAGGCCTGAAGAGCGTCACATTTAGAGATGTGATTACAGGCTATTGTGATTCAGCATAGGTGTTGGGAACTGAACTTAGGTCCTCAGGAAGAGCAGGAAGCAATTTTAACTGCTGAGCCATCTCTCCAGCACCTTGACCAGATATTTAAATAAGCTATTGACATTCTAGAAACCAAGATACAGTAGGTTTTGTTTGTTTGGTTGGTTTTGGTTTTTTGAGACAGGGTTTCTCTGTATAGCCCTGGCTGTCCTGGACCTCGAACTCAGAAATCCGCCTGCCTCTGCCTCCCAAGTGCTGGGATTAAAGGCGTGCGCCACCACTGCCCGGCCTTCTCCTCCTTTTTTTTTTTCTTTCTCAGTCAGAGATTAAGTGAGGTCGTCGTCTTTTTTTTTTTTTTTTTTTTAAGATGTATTTATTTATTATATGTAAGTACACTGTAGCTGTCTTCAGACACTTTCTTCTTCTCGCTCCAGCCATGCTTGCTGTAGCTGTCTTCAGACACCCCAGAAGAGGGCATCAGATTTCATTACGGATGGTTGTGAGCCATCATGTAGTTGCTGGGATTTGTACTCACAACCTTTGGAAGAGCACTCGGCGCTCTTAACCTCTGAGCCATCTCTCCAGCCCAAGTGAGGTCTTCTATTGCAAAGCAGAACTTGCTATTGAGAGTTTAAAATGAGCAGATTTTCAGCTGGGCAGGATATCAACATGCCTTTACTCCCAGCACTTAAGAGATGGAAGCAGGAGGCTCAGAAGTTAAAGGCCAACCTTTGCTACATAAGGAATTCAAGGTGAGCAGGAGCCATATGAGATCCCTGTTCAAACAAATCCACAATGAAAGGGCCTCATAATTAATTATGAAGTAAAGCACAACTAGTAATAGACTCTCTAGGTGGTATACGAGTGTTTTAAAGACTTTCCAAACAGAGGGAGGGGTATAGCAACCAGATTTCTATATACAAGCAAGTGCGGGTTTTTCAGTCTTAGAGAGGTTGTTCACCTTAAAAGGTTGGATCACTAGAACTAATCCTGCTGCTTGTCCTTGAAACTCTAGGAGACTATATAATAGTCCTTTGGCGGTGGACAGACAAAAAGGAAGGAGGGAACTGGGGAAATAGTTCAGTGAGTAAAAGCATTTGACAGAGTTCAGATTCCCCAGCACCCACATAAAACCAGCCAAGCATAGAAACATACATGTAATTGCTTAGAAGACAGGAGACTCTCCCCCACACACTTTCAGAGTAAGCTGGCTAACTACGCTAGTTGAACTGGTGAGTTCTGGTTTCAAGAGAGAAACCTTGGTGAGTTCAGTATATAATAGATTGCATTCAAGGAGGAGTGAGGTGTCTACCTCCGGCCTGCACACGCATTTACATTATATCCAAGAGAAAGGTGGGGGGTACTTCCTGATTGCACATATGATCTCTTGGTTATACAGGTAGAGTGCTTGCCTAGTATATATATAGGTTTAATTACCAGTACTGCAGAAAACCAGGCATAGTGGATTACTCTGTCATCCCAGTACTCAGGAGGGACAGGCAGGAGTATAAGTTCAAGGACAGCCCAGGATATAGAGGGTTCAAGAATCAAAAAGATAAAAAGTTGTGATGCTCCTTCCTTCGCCTTCTTCCTGCTCCATGAGACCCTGACTCAAAAAATAAAGTGAAGATGTTTTCAGGTGGGCAAATTTTTTTTTTTTTTAGTTAACTAAATCATTATTAGAAAATCTCAAGGATGGCCTCCATCGGGCAAAAGTAAGCATAAATAAGTTTCATATTTAAGAACAAACAGGCAAAATGCATGAAGAAATATAAAAAGCATTTACCCAACACAGCAGTAATATCTGCAGGCCCAATCAAACAAAATACCAGAAAATTTGCTATAGAGTCAAAGTGAGTTCAGGCTGTCAGCTATCTTTGTGTTATGTGGAAAGTTGTGAAGGTTTTGGTTAGACTTTGGTAAGTTATATCCTGTCCTAGAAGCTGGGAGAAGGAGTTGCTAGGGGCAGAACCCAGGGCTTTCTGCATGCTAAGCATTTGATTTAGCACTAAGCTACATCCCCAGCCCAGGGTATGTGAAATGACTAAGATAACCAACCAGTAAAAACAGTAGGGAAGTGTATATATAATTTCCAATCCAGTAGAGCAGGGATTTGAATTCTACACATGTGCATTAAGTTACTTCTGTAAGAGCATTCTCAGCAGCAACGTTTGTAGAAAATCCCATACTTCCCTCACAAGGGAATAGATTATACATATTCTGTAACAGTGAAAATAAACTAATTATAACAATGTGAATATGCCTACAGTATATGATTATGTATGAATGCACAACTCAAGTTTATAACTAGACAGTGCTAAACTTGAGTTAGAAACACCATGTGAGTATTGAGAATTGAACCCAGGTCTTCTGGAAGATCAGCTAGTGCTCTTAACTGCTGAGCCATCTCTCAGACCTAACCCTTGTCCTTTTAATTGTCTGTAAAAATTGTGACAATAAAGTAACTCTTAAAAGATACAAATTAACAATGCTTTCTTAAATAAGTATCAGTATCATTTAATTTTATGTGGATTTCAGTTTGCATTTAAATTTAAATATTGAAGCTATATTTATTAAATAATTTTGCTGGCCCTATGTGATTTACTTTTAAATCACATGAACATTTAATCAAAGATAAAATATAACCAGGTGATTTGTAGCCAGGTGGTGGTGGCGGCACACACTTTTATTCCTAGTCACTTGGGAAGCAGAGGCAGGTTGATTTCTGTGAGTTCAAGACCAGCCTGGTCTACAGCGTGAGTTCCAGGGCAGCCAAGGCTACACAGAAAAACCCTTTCTTGAGAATCTGTGTGTGTGTGTGTGTGTGTGTGTGTGTGTGAAACATTACTATACTTTAATAAGATGTGAGCACTAGGTAAGTTAGAGGATTAGATATGTAACTTGCTTGCTTATTTATTTATTTATTATTTGCACCAAACATTAACAATTGTCCCTTTTAACAATTCTTTTTGCAGGGTCAGTAGATGAAGGCGTCACTGAAGGATTACCTACACTTCAGAGCACTTCTAGCACCAATGCTAATGCAGATGATGATGACAGGTTAGTGCCAACATAGTATGTCCTTTCCTCATGAAGACTGTGCTTATAGCTCTCCGTTCAAACTGTGTAAGAAATTGGTTGAAACTTAAGTACAATTTTGCACATTTCCAAAACTGCCTGGTCCCCTAACCTTATATACGGAATGATTGCTCTCTGCTTGCCAAGTATAGTTCTAGATGTCATACATGATTTCCAAGGTCTTCAGTTCACTCTGAGAACTATACACTATCCTTTTTCCTCATCACTTCTTACTTGATCGCCTTCAATCTAATCTTTAAGTCCTTTCAATTCTGTGTTCAGAATCCCTAGTTCACTTTTCCTCTGTCCTACTGCTGCGCTGGTTAAGTCACTGCTGTCTTTCTCCTGATACTCTAGTAGTTTAGAAATTATTGGTCCCTGATTTCATTCTTCCGCTTAAGACCATTCTCCACATACTACCAGATCATTTTATTTTTAACTAAGTTGTCACGGTTTTTACTTGAAATCTAAATTCCTGCCAGGCAGTGCTGGTACACAACTTTAAGCCCAGCAGTTGAGAGGCAGAGGCAAATGGATATCCTGATCTACAAAATGAGTTCCAGGACAGCAGACTATACAGAGAAACCCTGTCTCAAAAACAAACAAACAAACAAAATCTAAATTCTTTACTTTTTATAGTGATCTACATGATCCAAGTTTACCAAACTGTCTCTCATCAGTTCCTAAAGCACTCCATATTTGTTCCTCCCTCTCGGCCGTTCTATTTCATAACTTTGCTTAAGATGTTTTCTCCTCTCTTCTCCACTCACTCTTTTGACTCTTAAATTTTTTTAATAGTTTAATGTGTACGGGTGTTTGCCTGCATATATGTTTGTGTACTGTGTCTATGCCTGATGCCTGCAGAAGCTATTAGAGGGCATTAGATCCCCTGGAACTGGAGTTTCAGATAGTTATGAGGCACTATGTGAGTGCTGGGACTCAAAGCCAGGTCCTGGAAGAACATTCAGTGCTCTTAACAGCTGAGCCATTTCTCCAGTCCCCTCTGACTCTGACCTTCAGATCATTGACTTGGTGTCAATTGTTGAGGAGGCCTTCACTGACTACCAGCTTAAACCAGCACTCAGTCACTGTGGGGGTCTTCGTAATTTAATTTTCTACCCTCTCTCTGGTCATTCCCCAATTATTTATTGTTTGTCTCTCACCACTGAATATAGATTCCACTGGAAGAATTGCTCCTCAGAGAGAACGCAGAATAGTCTTATTACCTTTACTTGCTGAAAACTTGAAGGATTCAAAGATGTCTTATTTCTTGAGTAGATAACTCTGGGAGATTATGAACCAAAATCACTTGAATAAATTAGTAAAAGCATAAATAAGCAAAGTGCCGATACTCCTCAATTTAAATTTTTAAAATAGTAATCAAGTTGTCTGTTCTTTATTAAATACTTAGCTAAGTCATGGAACTATAGAAATGGATTCTCTTGAGAGCTCCATGAGTTCTCAGGGCAGTAAAGAGGTTGAAGGGTAATCTACAGGGGCTTTGCCACTGTCTATAGGAAGTTTCCCACTTAAGCAATAGACCAGTTCAGGCTTGCAGGAAGAGGAGGTAATAAATCAGCTACATTTTATAAAATTAATGGATACAAAGAAGGTAGGCTCATAGAGGAAGTTCAGTGGGTGAAAACATCATATAAGCACACTAGAGGAATTATTTAGTATATTGTGAGGCATGGGAATGTGACCAGAAATTAGACTGGGAAGAGAAAGTTCATATATGAGTAGTCTTGGACACTTTTTGTGGGGGTTGAGAATTTATTTTAAAGAAGACAGTTGCCGTAAGATTTTAAAGGGGAAAATGATAAGGGTCTAAATTAAAACAGTAGAAGAAAGGAGGGAATTCAAGAGATTGGAGGCTATCTAAGGTAAAACAGCTTTGATATGTTTTGTGTTTTATGTCCACACTTAAAGATGCTGGGCAATCTGGACAGTCAACATTGCTTTATAAATTTTTCTAAATGAAAATCTGTTTTTTAAAAGTCTTTGTTGCTTCCTTTGTTCCTTTAAGAGTTGGGCTACAGAAATGTGTTTTCAACTTAAACATCAGAGCCTCGTTGCCTTCTTTGGTTTATTTTTTTAGATTGGAAAATGTTCAGTATCCCTATCAACTCTACACTGCTCCTTCTACCAGCAGTATAGAGCGACCAAGTCCAAACGGTCCAGACAGACCTTTTCAATGTCCAACCTGTGGGGTTCGCTTCACCCGTATTCAGAATCTAAAACAGCACATGCTTATCCACTCAGGTAATGTCACCTTCCATGTAATGTTGTTGTATAAGGGGTGTGCCAGAACATTTGACTTTGCAGTCCCAGTTAAAATAGACAGTAGAGACCTTGTGCCAGGCTTAGTGACACATGCCTTTACTCCCACCACTTAAGACTGAGGCATGAAGATCTAGAATGTGAGGCCAGCCTGGATTGTATAATAGCAAGACTGCATTCCATCTAAGCAAGAAGAAAGGGGTTTAGGGAGTGGGAAGAGGAAGTCAGATGAGACCGGATTGGGTAACTATGGTCTCTTTTTGAAATGTTGGGAAACTAGAATATTTTACCACAGATATCCAGTATTCTGATTAAAACTTAGAGGCAGTTATGAATGGTAAATGTATAAGTTAACAGGTACTGGATATATTAGGTATATGTTTCACAAGTGCAAATAGAATTAAAAATTATACATAGGTGATTCTTTGAATTTCTCTGTAAGTTTGAAATTTTCGTAAAATTAAAAAACCTGCTTAAAGGATTTCATATTTTGTTTTAACTCTATCAGTATCTGCTTTTCATTAGTCAGCTTTGTAGGGTTTTTTTTTGGATAGGAAAGAAATATGTTAGATGGATGTGTAGGAAATTTCAGTGACATTTGTGTGTAGTGATGATACGTAGGTAAACAGTAAAACCCCGACCAGAAGGCTGAGAGGCTGTGACTGCCACTGTCAGCTGTACCATGTTTCTCCAGCTCTCTGTGGTCTTGCAGTCTCTGTCCCAGTACTGCTTCCCTGTGATCTCATTAAGTCCACAGGTTGTGTTGTGTTCTGCAGTTTTAGCCTCCTTCCTCCCAAATTATAACTACAATGAAACTGTTAATATTCTTTATAACTCCCTTATTACTACCTAATAATATTAAATACTCAAAAGCTAATTATCATTTAATGAGCCTATCATGATTGTTACATACAGAGATGTTAGAATTTTTCTTTTTTCTTTTTTATTTCTGTTTAAAATGGTATCTTATTTCTTCTGTTGCTGAAATAAAATATCCTGAGAAAAGCAACTTAAAGGAGAAAGGGTTTATTTGGCTTACAATACCAAGTTACAGTAAGTCCATCATGGCAAGGAAGTCATAGCAGCAGAAACTTGAAAGGACCGGTCATATCAGTACAGTCAAGAGCAGAGAGCAATGAATAATGCATGCCTGGGCATATCCATCTTGCCCTCTTCTTGATATAGTCCAGAATTCTAGATCTTTCTGCCCAGGGAAAGATCACACTGGCAATTAATGTAATCTTCCCACATCAGTTAACTTACTAAAGATAAATCCAGAGGCCCACCTTCCAGGGGATTCTAAGTTTTGTTGAATTGACAACACTAACCAGCACAGACAGGTGATGGTTACACTTGAGTGTATACCTCTCTAATGAACATGTTGTTGTTGTTAGGGATTTGGGGTGTATAAATGGTGTAGTTTAGGTGTGTTTTACAGCTAGAGATTTGCTTCCGTGGTAGGACTCTTACCTAGTGTACACAGGCCCTAAAAGTGCATCCTAGTTCCACAAAAAAATGAAATGATTAATGTTCTAGTTTCCTCTCCATTGCAGTGATAAAACTTAGGGATGAGTGAGTTTATTTCACTGCACAGGTCACACAGTCCATTATTAGGGAAATCTGAGCACGGAGGAATGCTGCTTGCTGGCTCACTCACAGGCTTATACTTACCTAGTTTTCTCATATAGCCCAGAACTGGAGAGTGGTACTGCCTGCAGTGGGCTGGGCTTTCCTACACCAATTAGCAATCCAGACAATCCCCAGCAGATGCGGGCTAATCTGATCTCTGGCAGTTCCTCAGTTGAGACTCCATTCTGATATGACTCTAGACTGTTGTCCTGTTGGCAGTTAAAGCTAACTAGGATAATTAATTTGTTGAAGTCTAGAAAATACATCATTTAGAAGAACATTCAGCAAACAATTCAATATATATTACCTCATTTCCTCTATCTTGCCCTTTTTTGAAGCAGTAGTGACTTCAAATATTCTGTACCACCTCTGAAATGACGTTGAGTCTGTTTTATTGGCACTTTTTCTCTTAATTATTGTTATAAAATTGTTATTCAGAAATGTGTGATTTTATGACCTCTCAGTCTGTTTTATTTCTCAGATGGTGTTTTGCTGTTTTGTTTTATAGGAATTAAACCATTTCAGTGTGACTGCTGTGGAAAAAAGTTTACCAGGGCTTACTCGCTAAAGATGCATCGCCTAAAGCATGAAGGTAAACGCTGTTTCCGGTGCCAGATATGTAGTGCCACTTTCACTTCCTTCGGGGAGTATAAACACCACATGAGGGTTTCCCGGCACATTATCCGCAAGCCTCGGATTTACGAGTGCAAAACATGTGGCGCCATGTTCACCAACTCTGGAAATTTAATCGTGCACCTGAGGAGTCTGAACCATGAAGCATCAGAGCTAGCAAACTACTTCCAGAGCAGGTGAGGTGCACAGCGAAAACCCCATCAGGAGAAACTGCTTTCTAAACTCTTCCTGCTTTTAGGGCAGCCTGCTGTGTTATCATCAGGTTGCCAGCTAATTAATTAGTCACATTCATTTAAAATTGCCACTATGCATACTCTGATCTCCTGATCTGATGAGATTTTGGCAGGTCTCCTAAGTTATAAAGTCATACTCTATTATTGGTATTTAAAATATTTCCTACAAAATAAATAGCAAAACTATCCCCACAGAAGACTATTTGACCTCTTGGGTTTTTGTTTTTGTTTTTATGGAGTTAAATAAATTTCTATATACTATATATCATATATATAATATACTAGATTTAACTAGATCTTATTACCAGATATACCATGTCACCATGTATATCTTAGTAGAGTACAGGTCAGACTATAAATATTAGCATAGTTCTTTTTAAAAATTATATATCCAGGCCTAGTGGTACATGCTTTTAATCCCAGAGACAGGCAGATCTCTGAGTTCCAGGCCAGGCTGGTCTGTAGGACACCCAGTGCTATACCGAGAAACCGTATCTGGAAAAGCTAAATAAATAAATAAATAATAAAAAGTCTTAATGTAAAGGAGTATCCATTTATCAGAAAACATTGTTTGACACCTGTTACCATGGATATGATTAGATCCAGTTAGTCTCCTGTTTTCTTAATTTAATGCTCTGGCTTTTTTATCATTAATAATATAGTTGTGATTTATAGGTTAGGCAAGTAAATACAATTCTATTTCTAGCTCTGCTGCTGATTGAGCATGTCAGGTTTCATTTGAAATTTAGCTGAAGATAAAACACAAGCTTTAACAGGATAGTATCTAAGTCCTCCTGTAGACACAAAATTCTATTATGTGTGATTTTTAATACTTGTTAGAATTCCACCTCTGTAGGAATCCTTAGTTTCTCAAAAAATAAAATCCTTCAAAACCCTTACAGTTTTAAACTAACTTTTTTTTTTTTTTAGCATCTTTTCAATTCTAAACTATTCATGTATAGATTTTATTTTTGCCTCCAGACCAGGTATTCATTTTATTTAATCAGTTCTGATTCTGAATGTGTGGTTATGTCACTAAAGCTAGATTATACTTATTAGACTTAGTTGTTGAGGAATTAAATAGTCCAGTTTCACCACTCCTCTGTGTCTTTCCCTATAGGGCCCTGTATCTTATACTACTCTTCTCTAACCCTTGAAGACTTTTTAGGAAATATACACAAGACTTTAGAAATTACTTTGCAGACAAACAGATTTTAATTTGTCTATTAATACTGACTATTCTAATTATTAAGTGGTCACTTCAAATGTAATAAGCGATTCTTTCCAGCTTCTTACTAAAATGCATTATTGTCTCCATACATAGTAAGGTGAACACTTAATTTCTACATCTTTCAACTTCACACAGTAGAATGTATGTAAGGTCATGTATGCATAAAGACTGAGCTTCTTAGCTAACCTCTATGTAGGTAGAAATACAGAGATAGGTTTATATGAATCTCTTATTCACATGATGCTTATTCACATGATGCTTGCTTTAGTGAAATGCCACTTATATACAGACTCCTATGTGTAGATCCAGAAAGGCCTTTGAAGCGTCCAGAGAATCACTGGAAGTGATCATTAATCTTTCTTATCACCCATAAGGAGATGGGATGCACTTTGGTTCTACTGAATGGCTTCAGTTGATATTTGGGAAAGCTTACTTATTAACGTCAGTGAATAATTAGTGAAATGAAAAGTCCCAGACTTGTTTTATAGATGGTATCTCTTTATTATAGTTTGAAAATTAATTTTGTATTTTATCCTTTGCCTTTCATTTAGTGATTTCTTAGTACCGGACTACTTAAACCAGGAGCAAGAAGAAACCCTTGTTCAGTATGATCTTGGAGAACATACGTTTGAAAGCAACTCTTCTGTTCAAATGCCTGTGATTTCACAGGTCTCCTCAACCCAGAATTGTGAAAGCACTTTTCCCCTGGGGTCTCTCGGTGGGCTTGCAGAAAAGGAGGAGGAACTGCAAGAGCAGCCAAAGACCAATGCTCATACTGAGGCTCCCAGAGATGACCCCCCTAAGGCAGAGCTGTCTTCTATAACTATTGAGTAATTCTGTGATTGGCCTGGGTTTTGGTTTTTTGGAAAGTGCCTGTGCTTGGTCTCATATGTTTAAATTTAATTTAATATTTTAAAGAAGGGTTCCCTTTGTAAGCCCTGAAACTGGAGGGTTCTTTGTTTTGTTTTTTCATAGCTGAGAGATTGCTTCTGTATGTATAAAATAAGGTGACATTGAAACAGAACATAAACTTTGAGACTTAAGGAAAAGCAGCTGACTTAGAACATGGCAGTTCTTCCTTCCATTGTTAAAAGTGGGCAGCAGCAGATACAAAAGAAATCAGGTTGTTGTTGACCTTCCTGAGACGAGAGGGCTAATGAGAAGTTACTAAACAATTTGACAATGCCTGAGTAAATGTTTACTCATAGATGCAGGGTGTTATAAACCTTGTAGTTTTGGAAGTATTTACAGTAATTTTTTTTTTTTTCAGATGAAGGTAAATAACTTCTGAAATCCAGTATATTCTTTTTAAGCCATTTTGAATTTTCATGGTGAAAAATTAGTATCAGGCAGGCATTTCCTGTACCTTTATAGTACCACTCCAAAGGCTAACGTGTGATTGAGAAGAGTCAGGCTGCGCATGGAATGGCAGGGTGCAGAACGAGGTACGTATACCCAGCTTTGCAGGAACTCTCTTCAGACCGTTTCTCTTCCTGGTCATTGGATGCTGGCACCTGGCTGACTAGGGCATTGCTCAGATGAGTGTCCTACCAACAGCACTTCAGGTGCTGTTGCATATACTATTGTGCTGCCATATAAAAGAAAAATATTGAAGATATTCTATATTTTATATATAGGTTTATGTATTGTTGAGGATGTCAATGCTGTGCTGTTTTGGACAAAATAAAAGAATTCTGTTTTGAGGCTACATTCTTAACCCAATTAAGATTGTTTACAAGATCACATATGACAAAAATATAATGTCATTATTCCAAAATATTTTGAGGTATTGCCAAGTTTGTTAAAAGTGGCTATTATAGTTTTCACGGGATGTAAGCAATAATGTGAAAGATAATAAGAGGTTGTAAAATGATCATCTGTGAAATTGGAAGGGGGATTGTTAAGACAGGAATCTAAACACTTTGCTACTCAGATGATAACATTTATATGATACTCTAGATTGGGATATACTTTTTTTATCTGCTGCCATTAAAACCTCTTTGATCTGAATACTCACGAATCCATGAATAGTGAACTTTTGTGTAATTTTTTTATGTAGAAAATAGCCCTAACGTTTATCATTATGATAGCCCCTGATGGAGTTAGAAGACAAAAACAACAGACAGATTTTTGTTTGACTTTGGATATTTTGTTTTGTGACAGGATCATAGGTAGCCCAGGTTGGTCCAGAACTCATGATCCTCTTGCCTCAGTTTCCCCACAACCCTTGCTAACACTATATATTATAGACATATCACCACACCCAAGTTTAAACTATAGTCTTAGTCAAACACATGACCTGACTTTTATCCCAATACTAGACCTTACTTATTTTTTATATTATAGTAATTGGTTTCCTTAAAATTTATTATTTCTGCAATTTAATTTCTATCTCTGTCCTTTTTCCTTGTTAATACTGAGACTTGAACCCAGGACTTTATGAGCACGTGCTCTATCACTAGATAGAACCCCACCCCTTATTTCCAGTTTTTATCTGACTCATGAGCTTATTTGCTCCCAAGCATAAGTGTGTGACTTCAGAAGAGTGAACTAAAAAAGTGAGTAATTTTTATTTCATTATCATATATGATCTTTGAAAACTGTGCCTACTAATAAATAAATCCTAGAACTCATTCGAATCCTATTTTAGTATGGTAAATGTTCTTGGTTCTAAGTTGGGTTGTTTTGTTTTGTTTTTATTTTGTTAAGAACTAGAAAAAAGGAAAAGAAAGAAGAGTAAATCAGAGATGAGTTGATTTGAAGAATTCTTTTGAGGTTTTGTTATTATTATTGTTAGATGTGTTTCAGTACACCCTATCCCAAGAGTTCTGAGTTAGGACAGCCCGGGTAGCCTCCCTGTGAAAGACATGCCTCACTGTGGAGTTTCATGACTAGTGACAAATCTTGTAGCCAACCTTAGTGAGAGATTTGAATACACAAATGGTGAGTTGCCTGCTGCCCAGATCTTTTTAATAAAGTTACCTGACCATTGTTTAATATAAAATGATACAAAGGCCTTTTTCTGTTCCAGTGACTCTACATTTTTTGAGGACATTGTGTGGGTCTGTTATAAGAAATACAACTGCACGAGATAATTGTGTACATAGTAACATTTAAAGTTGATTCAAGAGAGGAATGTACACTTTCACCAGAACGTATGGACAACATTGTGAAGAGATGAAAGCCAGTTATATGGTCCTGACGTAGGCTTCACCAGGGTAACTAAACAGAGAAGCATTCTTGTTTAGAATATTTAAAGGTAGCTATCTTTTGTAAGGCCTACGAGGGTAACTTTGTGATATTTAAAGGGCTTAAATTTTAGAATGCTAGATAAATTACTTTTTTAAAAACTAAGCATTTTATATAAGAAAAGCTTTGTTTTCAGTTTTTGTCCAACTACCAAATAGAGAGGCTGTGCTTCAGAAGTCAAGTTTTCACCGTGTTGTTAGAAGTTGTCGCCCACAACTCTTGTCGCTCTCTGCGTTTCCAGACTCTAGCCTTCAGAAAGTCACTAACTCAGAAAAGGGAATTTGACAGTGACTTTTACTGTGCATTTAAATTTTCCAAGAAATGGATGTAGGTAGATAAATATTATCCACAAATGTGTGAGCTTCTCCTAATTGGCCATTTTAAACCAGCCTAGTTTTTATTTTGAGTTTAATTTCAAATTTAACCACAGTTCATTATATTACTAGGTTTTATTTTGCGTTTTTGAGTGGTGGTGTTTGGTTTCTTATGACAAAATGTACTAAAATGTCTAAGTAGCTTCATGTCAGTCGTATGTTTGAACATTTTAAGTCCCAATAAATAGGATCCGTGTTAAGATACATTCATTCCCTTTGTTATTAAAAACAAACAAACAAAAAATACTTGTGTTTTGTTAAAATGTTTTACTAAATAGAGTAAAATAGTCAGGGCCTCTGATTCGCTGAGTCATTGGTAACCCAGGTACCTTCTAACTGCTAAGCCAGGCTCTCCTGTTTTAAAACTGATCCCCATTCCTTTGGAAGCTATATTAAGTCTTTCACTCCTCTTTAAAAACAAACCAACAAACAAAAACCCTCTTATTTTATTCTCTTAGTCTAATTAATAGAAGCCACTTATGCAGTGAGTATATTGATTTTGAGATTATGCTTCAGTCTGTTAGCTTTGAATTTCCTATAAGGTTCATGACCATACAATGTTATACAGACAGCGATTCTCTACCAGGATCACAGAGAGTGATTTCTTATGATGGCAAATGAACAGTCCTCAATTTTAACTGAAGAGATTTTTATTTGTAGAACTAATGTACAGTTGAATTGGAAACTTCCATTGTACTGCATCATTCATCCGCCCAAAGGGCCTTCAAAACTGAAGTATGCATTGATGTGAAGGAATGACTTTTGAGTTCTTAACTAGGGGTGGGGGAAGGAACTAGGAAAGCTCATATATGGAGCAAACAGCCCAAAGGTAGGGGAGGAAGATAGGTGTTCACTGTAAGTGTTGACATCAGATGCCTTTTTATATTTTGATAGTTGCTAAAAGAACATGTAGAAACCAGAAGGCAATGGAACAAAAAAGTGAAGGAGTGGAGAGACGTTATTGTTGTAAACACAGCTATGAGGAATATTTATAATTAAATACATGTTTTAAATAAGATCATCAAAATTAAGATTTCTTATTTGTTTATGCCAGTATTTATCCCTCTTTCGTTTTTGATAGAATGTGGTGACATGGGATAGTTTTTACGTGAAAAATCTTCAGCAAAACAAATTTACCAAAATATCAGTGATTCAGATAAACAATGAAGTGGAATCAAGCCAGTTCTCAAGCTGGTTAAGAAATAGGCTATAGATGTTTCGCTCTGGATTATATATAAGTTGAGATTTTTGCTGCAACCTAGAAGCATGAACTGTGTTGAACAGGGAATGGTACCAGCTACTTCCAGGAGTAACACTTTTTTTTTTTTTTTTTAAATGTATACTGAAGTGATGAGTGAGATGCTTTCCCCATATCATAATTCTATTTTTATAATAGAAATGATAGTTCCCTGGTTTTAGAAGTGATCACTATAGAGAGTCCAGACAGTGCTGCTGGAACCTTGGCTTTGGCAGTGTCTGAAGAGTGATGTTGTTGCTTTAACCAGCTTCTTCAACATTAGTAGTGCTCCCTCTGAGTGAGGCCCAGGCTGCTTCCAGCAGACCAGGCTTCCTGTGTACATACAGTTTACAAAAATTAGGCGTTCAGACCATGATTGAAAACTATTAAAATTAATGTTTTTATTAATTAAAAGCGAAAGAAAAATTAAGTTTTTTAAGTGCCTAATTTATAAAATTATTTCTTTCTAAGTTATCAAGCTTTGCTAAGCCTAAAAACCCTGGGCTCAGTTGTGATGATTTACTAGTAAAATCACCAATAATCATTTTGAGGAGCTATAGTGTCATGACTTTTACTGAATTCCTTGTTTTCTCAAATGCTAGTCTGACTATACCTAGAGCTTGAAAAGTCATCCTGTGAATGAGTGTTCATTACCAAAGCGCATCGCCTGCTGAGCAGCAGTCAGCCTCTGTCTGCACCAGGAGAGGTAGTAGTGTTGGCTTCAAGATGGGAAAGCATTTTCTACACTTCTGTTTTCCAGAGAGAGCCTTTTCTGTGATTGCTGTGTGAGTGCTCTTTCTATGGGCTTGTCATGTTAGGTAACAGCCTCCCGGTTGACAGCTGATATGGAAGGCCTTTGATACTGAGAATGCATTGCAGTTTTGAAGGTTGCACTGCTTTTCTGCCCCCTAGAGTGAGTGGCATTTGGGTATTTAGAGATGAGATCATAAACTTGTTATTTTGTTTATACAAAATGATGGCTTCTGATGCTTATGTATGAAGGTATTGCTTAAAGAAACAACAGTCTCTGATAGAGTAAAATCTGGTTTTGACTCAAGTTCCAATGATGTATTTAGTTTTGATACTGGTGATACTCCTGATGCATCAGCTAGATATTGCCTGCCTCTTTAAGGCACCCTTGTGGCACCTTACCTTCAACTTGAAGGGTGGTATGTGGCCTCTTTGTGCCACTACTGTCTTTTCAAAAGCCATTTTATAAAAATCTTAGGTATTTTAATATTTAAATATATATATTTGTGAAAGATACTTTTAGAACAAACTCTTTTTTTTTTTTTTTTAACTTTAAAATTCCCGTATTCCCATTTTTAAGAGTAAACTAAAGATTTTCCAGGCTTAGGAGTATCTTTTTTCAGAACTGTGATAAGAAAGTCAGATTGAGGTAATAGACCAGAGAGTTCAGTGATAGGGAAAGGGTGTCTGGTGAGGGGAGGCAGATTTAAAGGGGAAAACAATTACTTTGATGTAATAAATTAACTTTTTAAATAAAGTTGTGGTTTTGCTCCTGTGATTTCGTATTTGCTGCTATAGTAGCTCACTATTTTATAGGGCTAATATATAAATCTGGCCCCATGTAAAACAGGTTCTTTCTAATACAAGCAGCCTAGAAAGAGACTGCACCACAGTCTGCCAGCCGGTGGCCAGGCGTTCCATGTAGCTGATGCATGCTTTAATATTTGCCTGTAGCTGGCAGCACGGAGGTCAGGGAAGCTTCCTACCCTGCCAGGCAGAGCATTATGACTCTTGGGGGACTGGCATTTGGGAGACAGGCCAAAGAGGGAACCGCTGAGGAGAGAATGTGGAAGCAGGTCCGTGGAGGCGTGTTGTTCCGTATTCTCTACCGCTCTCCTACGACTACTACTCCAGCTGTGCCAGTCCCATTTCACCAGCCTGGACCAGTTGTCATCTCATTCAAGTATAGCTTTACTTGGTGACAGTGGCCATAGCTAAGTTACTTGGCATGTTTGACTTTCTACAATAACAAAAATGGTCTTAAATTTTTGTTTTGATTTCCTAAAAAAAAAAAAAAAAAAAAAAAAATGTATACAGTGTCATAACTTCTCGTTTTATAAACTAGTATCTGGCTATTAGTATTTTACAGAAACCATGGTTCTTGGTGACTACATATATATATATATTTTTGTGACTTTTTTGTAAACTAAGTGCCGTTTCAACGTTACAATCATTTTTAGAGTTATTGTAATCAATGTGAATATCATGTTTTTTCAAATCTGTTCTGAGCCTAGTGTTTGCTTTGTGAACATATGTGTATTGTATATATTCTGTATAGTTATACTGTACTGAAATACTAGCTTGTTTGATAGGAGGGAAAGTATGTATCGAGTACCTTTTTGCTAGCCTGATTGCTTAATCTTTTTTAAAAAGGTTTAAATTTTTTTTAAATCTTTAAGCTGGCCTTTATTAATGGTCGCAAATAAAGTCGCAGTTGGTATGGACAGGGAAAATTTAGTCTTGAGTGTCTTTGGATAGAAACATGAGACTAAGATTTGGTTTTGTTTTGTTTTTTTCTCATTAAATATCTTACTGATGTTTTATGAAATAAGTCTCCCGCTGTTGTCATTGACTGGTGGCTAGCAGGAGGGACTGGTTCCTGAGTATGCACAGACTGGCGACTTTAGTAGACAGCATCTGTCAGTGTAAGCACAGATCCCATCACACCGTGCCCAGGCCAGGGAGGAAAATGTAAAAAGGGCAGTTGGGGAAGCCATCAAGTCTGAGAGCTAGGAAGCCAGGTTCCTGGGTGAAGCTAGCTACTCATTAGATGGTGGTTGCCTCTGATATTTTTTTCTGAAATTGTTTCATATTTAATATTGATTAGGTAGAGACACGTTGCTGGTTCCTCTTGAACCCGAACCATGGATGACAGGCCAGAGATAAAATTCAAAATGATTTTGGCTTGCAGTTTTTGCATAAAAATTATGAATGGAAAGATTCTGAGGCTGATACGAAAAGCAGTAACTAAAGATGTGTCTTCTAAATTGGTGCAATTAAAATTAATAATTTGGGCCTTCTGTTTGAACTAGAAATAGAAAGTTTGTTCTAAAGAAATGAACAGAGAAAATTATCAAATTATATAAACATACAATACCTTAAAGGAAGAGAGGTATGTATAAATCTCGTCATTTTTTATGTCAATCAGCTTCACAGATGTAAAACAAAGATAGGTGTGTTTAATCTAGAAAGCTCTCCCTCTGTGAGAATTCTGTGAGTGGAGTGAGAGCCCTCCTGGACAAGAGGAGCTGCTGTTAATGCTGTAACACCCATTGCTTCCTCCGATTCTCATTGGTGTATTTGAATTTCCTAACAAAAAGTATCTAAAGTTTGTATTTCATAAGTAAGGAACAGATCATTGCAAAGGCCATGAGCAGAGAGTTGCCAGTACTCACGTATAGGACCCCTCATTTGTCAGTCCCGGCCTAGCTTTTCTCATGACTATATTTTTAGCTGCCCTTTTTACCCATAAAAATTTATTAGCAGTATACAGCAGGCTCCAAGACCATACTTTGTTTCAGTAATAGGAAGCAAAAGATAATGTAGCAGAGAATCTTGATGTTTAACTGGGAATGAAAGGTGGTCACCATCCCCTCATAGAAGGAATTGATTATGTTTTTGCCAGATCTCTTATTTCCACCTGTGGTCAGACAGCCCTTCCCTACTTACTGTCTTTGTCTTTAGCCCCTGGAGTTTCTCTTTCTGCCTGTTTGAAACTCTTATCCAGTTTCCAGTTTCTTGGGCTGTTACAGGAACTTTTCTTTTTAAGATTTATTTAATGTGTATGAATACAACTGTCACTGACACATCAGAAGAGGGCATCGGATCAGATTACAGGTGGTTGTGAGCCACCATGTGGTTGCTGGGAAATTAACTCAGGACCTCTGGAAGAGCAGTCAGTGCTCCTAACCTCTGAATCATCTCGCCAGCCCTAAAGTATAGAATTTTTAAAAAGAATAAAAGAACTAAGTCTGGAAAAACACCAAAAAGGGGGGTTGGAGGGTGGGCTGGAAATTGGAGTAGCAACCTGGCTGAAGGGACAACAAGGAAAGCACGGGGAGGAGCCAGCCCTTTTGTGGGGCTCGTGAGAAAAGGGCTTTCACAGACGGAGGGTGCTTCAGAGATCCATTCTGAGCCTAAGGGTGGAGTGCTGATAGTGCGGAAGGTAATTTGCTGGACTTGGTGGCATTTCTGAATGAGAGGAATTGAGGATTGTGTTCCAAGCTTGGCTAGGGCCAAGCCAGAGAAGTTGTTCAGAGCTGCAACACTTGCCCATAATCCCAGCACCTAGGAGGAGGTTCAGGAGGAATTTAAGGCTGGCCTGGGTTTTCTGAGACACTGTCTCAAAAAAAATTAAAAAAAGGGTAGAAAAACTAATCACACTAACTGAGCAAAAGACCAGAGTCAGAGATCTCTAGAAAGATTTAAGAATAAGATTTGAAGGAGCACATAACAGACTTGAGTCCATCAAAGTTAAAGTTACAGCCCAAGAAAAGGTAGGAGCAGGGCCACTCAAGAAGCAGCAGTTCGCAGATTGGCTGAAAAGTGGGCCTTGAGCTTAATGGTGAGTTTTGACTCCCAACAGTGGGTGACGCCTGCCATGTCCATTCTATTCCTGCGGCCTGTTCCACTGCCCAGACAACCTGTCCAAAGAAAGCAGACTAAGAATGAGCTCTGACTGGGGGGTCTGCAAGAGGACTGGTGCCGCTTGGAGGTGGCATACACACCCACATGGCAGGTCAAAGGCTGAGGACAGTGGCCCTCCTTTTAGGATGGTTGTACAGTCTTTAACTTCTTAACATACTTGCTTTCTAGCAGCAGTTATCCTCTGAATTGGGTTTATGGGATTGCTTGTCCCAGACATCCCAATGACTTTCAAGTCATTTTCTATTCATAAGCATTAGACAACCCAAAAGGCAGGTTATTGAGCTTGTGAGCAGAGATCTTACCCTGGTAAACTTGTCCTGAGAGGGTGGGGAGCAGGGTCAACAATGAAAAAAAAAAAAATAATAGGAATATATACGTTAGTAAGTGCTGAAGGAAATGTGTTCATAGGCTGAGTGCAGTTAAGTGGCCAGAAATGACAGTGATCCAAAGTCGCTAAGGAGCAGATTGTGTCACAGGCATAGGGGACGGTGCCAACACATACACATTCACTACCCTGCTTAATCTGTGACTAGGCTGATGAGCTATCCAGAACAAAGGCTAAAAGCAGGCATTGCTGGGAGATTTAGAATAAGAGACAGAATGACAGGGAGTTTGTTTCTAGGCTCAGTGGGTGTCTTCCTGCAGACTCAGAGGCCTGTTCTTCCAAGAACAAGCCACCAAGTGGGTTAATCCAGTCAGGCACTTATAGTATTATGGATTGAGGTTTTTGGGTTGTTTGGGTTTGGTTTGGGTTTGGGTTTTTTGTTTTGTTTTTTGAGGAGTCGAGCCTTGTTCTCAGTATCCAAAGCTCTTGTTTTAACAGCATTTACATGTCATTTAAACTATTCTGCAAGCTAGTTGTTTGCTCAGTTATAGAGTAGCATGGCCGTGGTACAGGACCACTGGCTAGGTAGACAGCTATTACTGCTAGTCCCTAATGCGCACACATGTATTCCTCCACTGCCCTTGCTGTTCATCCCAGACACATGAGCAGCTTTGTAAAGCAGTGACCCAAGCGCCCTGGGAAGACTGGGAAGGGTTGAGGTTTACGCAGGAGGGTATATGTAAATGGAAGACGGCTTGCTCCTCTAGAGCCCAGCCCAAGCTGCTACATTTGTAGTTTCTCCAGAGCTTTGGTCCACAACATCCCACCTATGTGTGACTCATGTGAGAATTCTAAGCTACTACGTGGGCAAACTCAATTCAGCTGGGGTCTTTATGGAGATTCACTTTGGACTAAGTTGCACATTGTAAGGATCCTCTAACCTACACCTCCATGTGTTCATGTCACATTTCTTGGTGACAAACAGGCAAGCTAAGGAAGGAGGACATTCCTAATTGAGTCCCCTCTGTGGCCTTGCAGTGCTGGTGGACTATTAGGCCCTGGTAAGGCTTCACTCTCAGGTCTGACTGCAATCAGACTGCCACAGCCTCTGGACCAAAAGCCTCTCCAAGCCTTGTAAGATCAGCCCAGCCCAGTGGTGAGTTCACCCTTCTTTTCTCAGGGTTCTCCATGCTATTACCTGCAACACCCTTTCCAGTCACATCCCCCTCCTTCCTTTGGCTCTGAGACCCTAAGTGAGGTCAGGATTCTCCAATGTGCTGGCTCTCCCTCCATCAGGACCCTCATGCCCAGTTCTTGTGTGCCTCAGTTCTTAGTGTGTGCTGTGGGTGTTCCACTTCCCATTCGCATGGAGGAGGATGAGCAGAACAAAAACCAAACAGCTCCTCTGCCCAACTACCCACCATGGGCAGAGAAAACCAGAGTTCTGGGGCATAGGCTTCTGCCGGGTGTTCCAAGAGTCCGCCTCTCAGTGTGCCGAAGGTATCAATACAGAGGTCTGGCCCTCTTGCTACAGCAGTCACCTGCTGCAGTTATTTACTGATTCGGGGGGTGGGGGGGGGTTTTTTACTGGTTCGGGGGGGGGGGGGTAGAGACTGAGACTCTGTCTAGGTTACGTGGATCTATTGGGTCAGGATATATGGTGCCAAACGTACTTATTTTGGGTACCTGAAGCTGGATGGTGGTGATGAGCCTTTTGCCTGTGTGGATGTGTGTGCACCACATGCATGCCCTGTGCTTGCAGAGGCCAGAAGAGGGCATTGAATCTTCTGGCACTGGAATTCCGGATGGTTGTAAGCTGCCCTGTGGGTGCTGGAAATAGAACCTGCATCTTCTTGAAGAGCAGCCATGCTCTTACCTACTGAGTCATTTCATCAGCCCTTAATTACACAGGATAGTGACTTTATAGCATTTTTGTACATGATTATATCATACCTTGTGTATGGTCGCAATGTCACATCCTCTCTTTCTTCACCTCTGTACATCTCTCTCCTCAACCTCTTAATAGTCTCTCTTTTCAGGTCGTCTTATTTGTGTTTCCACAGGCAAAGATATCCTGGCTCCAGGTATGGTTGGTTGCCATGGTGAGGATAGAATCCAGAGCCTACAGCATACTAGATGAGCAGTCTACCACTGGGGTAGTGGGCACCACAGACGGCAATGCTTACCTTTCTGGGGATAAGTTATTTTACTTTCATGATGCCCATCCCTTCTCTTGCAAATTAAAGAATCTCATTCTTTATGACTAATGTGCTAGTTGTGTGTGTGTGTGTGTGTGTGTGCGTGTGTGCACACACATGTGTATTACATTTTCTTTATCCATTCATCTGTTAATAGGTACTCAAGCTGATTCTGTTACTTGACTACTATGAGCAGTACAGCCATAGACACGGGAGTACAGGTATCTGTCATCTATATTTGGATCGATGGATTCCTCTGAAGTGGTTCAGTTGGACCATAGGGTACTTCATTCGATTCTTTTGAGATACCTTCACACTAACTTCATGCCAGGTCATGTGCCAGGATCCCTTTTCTCCTAAATCATTGGCAAAATTTACTGGTTTTTTTGGCCACCATTATGACTAGATTAAAGTGGAATCCCCTTGTACTTTTGATTTGTATTTCCCTGCTTGCTTTGAGTGCCTCATGGTAGCAGTTAGCTTGTTGGTAGAGTTGCTCAGGACATGAAGGCCCGCTCCTCCCTGGGCCTCACTTTCCATGTTATTTTGGAGTTCACAGCCATACCCCAGTGTCTGGGGAAAACAGGCCTTGTACCTGGTAAGAAACCAGCAAGTGTCTTTGAGTTGACTAACTGAGGAGATGGGAATATAAAGTTTTGGAACTTGGGTCACAATCACAGAAGTCAACAAAAAGCCAACTAACATGGCACATGCCTTAAATCCCAGTGACTTGGAAGCTGCAACAGGAGAGTCACTTAAGCCCAGGAGTTCCAAGAGCAGTCTGGGCAACATAACCAGACCCTGTCTTTGAAAGGGGTAAGAGGAGTGAGTACCTTGTGACCCTCAGTATGCTTCCTCCTCCTCCTTAGCCATTTGAACCCTCAGCAAAAGCCACACCAGGTAGAATCTTCACAGAGCAGTCAAACTCCTCCAGCTCTTGAATGTTCTTTGAAGGCTCCAGTACTCGGAGTGATGTCAAGAGATGCTTGGCCTACATGTGCATGTGCCCTAGCTTCAGTTTCCCTGGTCCTGTAGCTGAGCAGAGAGGCTAGCAAAGCAGGCCTCAATGTGTCAGATTGATTTAACTTTCGAGAAGAAGTGCTTTAGGGAGCAAAAGTTTCCAGATATGTCAAATAGAATGAAATCCAAGCAGGGCCCACTCTGACCTGAGGAACACGTCCAGGCCAGCCACAGAAAAAGGAAGGGCTCATTGAATGACTCAGCAGGTAAAGGCATTTCCCCATGAAGAATGACAGAGTTCTATCCTGGGACCCACAGTGTGAAAGGAGAGAGCAGACTCCAGCAAGTTGTCTGGTTACATGTGTGATGTGACACACACACATACACACACACACACCCCTGAATCAAAATGAATGCATGATGGAAGCAGACATAGAGACCCACAGCCAAACATGAGGTGGAGAGAGCCCAAATTGGAGGATCCCATCAGGTTCTTTGGAGCTCAGGGATCCCCACAGAAGGAGAGGGAAAAAGGATTGTAGGAGCCAGAGAGGTCCAGGACACCAGGAGAACTCAACCCACAGAATCAACTAAGCAGGCTCCTGGGAGCTCACAGACTGAAGCAGCACATCACTCAGACTGCATGGGTCTGCTTGGTTCTCTATATATTACCCTTGTCGGTGTGGTGTTCTTGTGGGACTCCTAACAACAGGAATGGGGGTATCTCTGATTCTTTTGCCAACGTTTTCCTCCTCCTGGGTTGCCTCATCCAGCCTTGGTGAGGATTTGTGCCTCATCTTAATTGTACCTTGTTAATGCTGTGCTCAGCTGATGTTCCTCCCAGGCCTGTTCTTTCCTGAAGGGAAATGGGTGGATCTGGGGGAGAGGGAGGGAGGATATTGGGAGGATTGGAGGGAGGGGAACTAGTTAGTGGTCAGTATATATTGAAAACAACCAAAAAAAAAAAATTTAAAATGCTTAATTTGGGCTGGGGAGATGGCTCAACAGTTAAGAGCACTGACTGCTCTTCCAGAGGTCCTGAGTTCAATTCCCAGCAACCCACATGGTGGCTCACAACCATCTGTAATGGGATCCGGTGCCCTCTTCTGGTGTGGCTGAAGACAGCTGCAGTGTACTAACATACATTAAATAAATAAATCTTTTTTTTTAATGCTTAATTCCCCCATAGCTTTGGACATGCACCTACTTCCCTGACCTCCCACAGACTAATTCCAACCAAGGCATCAGCCAAGGAAGCTTGTATCTTTGGTTGGTTGGTTGGTTTTAAGATAGGGCCTCATTATGTAGACCAGGCTGGATTCAAACACATAGAGATCCACCTTCCTTTACATGCCAAGTGCTAAAATCAAAAGATTTATATCACTACACCCAGCCTGCATCCTCAACCCATAACTGCCTCTGTCACGGCTCCTTCCCCATGAACAGTGTTGGAGGTTCAGTTCAAGAGCTCAGGAATCTGGGTCTTAAAAGGAGTCTTCCAGGTTCCCTGCTGCACTGAAAACAGGCATCAAATGCCTCCTCCCTTGGGATGTTCACACATGAGGGCTGAATTTACAGCAGAGGAAAGCTGATATACCCAGTCACGGAAGGCCACCTTCACAATGACACCAAGTCCAGTGTCACCCTTTATGGGGACACAGGTGGTTAACATCCGTGGTTGCCATAATTGCTTAGGCAGAGGCTGCCCAAAGCTTCCTTCTGAAACACGTTTCTTCTATCTCATTGCTCCATACAGACCACAAAGTAGTCTATACAGTATGTGAGCACTCCCTAGTGTTCTCACCTGGAATGAACTGCAAGGTAGAAACTAACGTGAACTTTCTGTATTTGTGTCTTTACAAAACATTTAAAATCCAATGAAATTTTTTCTGTACCTAATGAACATGTCCAAACTGTCCAAATGTGACTTTTTTCAAAATCCCTTAATAACAAAATGGAATTGTTTGGTTCTGTTACCCCAGTTCCATGAAAATTCTTATTTCTCGGGTATAGAATGAAACCCATCCACGTGGTTGGCATGTTGACCTTTGGAATCGAGAAATCTGACAACAGAGACCGCCCTAGGTGCAATGGCACCCCACTCCTGCCTCCAGCAGAGTTTCTAACCATCTTTTTTTCCCGGCCTGGCTCAAAGCAGAGGTACCTGCATCGTAGACTCTGTTCCTTTTACAGAAGCATCTCCTGAGGCCAGTTTTCCACAGAAGTTTAGGGCTCAGGGGAGGCTGGTGAGGAGCAGGGGCTAGTCCTGAACTTCAGGATGGAACATGGTGTTCTGCTACCCATAGCCAAGACCTCAAGGAACCATTCTCCATCCACACTGCCCCAGGCAGAGAAGTAAGAGGAAGCAGATGGTTTGGCCCCTGTGAAAGGGAGATGCCCAGGAGCTACTGGAGGTAGCCAAAGGAATGGGAATGGGAAAGATTTAGAAATAGAGCCAATGCAGCCCAGCTAGTGAACGTTTCTTTTAGCCTTTCTCACATGTGCCTCCGCCAGTGGCAAAAGAGTTCTGGCAATTTAGAGCTCCAGGTGGACATGGCCTAGCCTCTAGAGATGGCCAGAACTCCACTGCTGCCCAGGCAGCTGTAGACTATCCTCCCCTTGCTGAGAAATCTTGAGCAGGGCATTTTCGGGTCATCTCTGTCCCTAAGTCTCCTATGCAACAGGAGTGGTTGATCCACTTCCTGGCCATGTAGAGAATGAAGGAGATATGAACAGGTGTTTGCCACACGCCCCTGGTTGTGCCTGCCACACACACTGTTGAGCATGTGAGCACAGGGCCTGTTCATCTCTAATACCTCGCATAGGACCCAAGGGACACTCTAGTCCCATTTGACAGGGGCAGGGGGACAAACAGTGAGTCCTCCATCCAAGAAGCTCGTTTGTTCTCACAACTTGAAGTCATTCAAAGTCTTCCCAGGAGGCTGCCTAGGAGACCTCCGGGCTAAGGTTCTCTCCCACTGAAGTGGAGGCTAGTATTCTTCCATGTCTAAAGGTTACCTCCGAAAATACGTTACACTGAAAAGCTGGAGGGTTGTGTAAAAGTCCCTGCACACAGCCAGTGAGGTGGCTCAGTCCATAAAGCCAGTTGCCATCCACGAATTTGATGACTTAGGTTATCCTCTAATTTCTAGCCAGCCTGGCCTCCTGCATCAAGTGCTCTCAGTCCCAATCGCAGTGGGCACCATGCTGAGTTAATGAACAAAAGGTCTTTCCTCCTGCCATGGTTTCTATGAATAACTCAGTGTCTCATTTTGTTTTGCCACAGTTAAATCTTTCAAACAAATTTCCTTTTTTCCTAAGTCTGTGTCCCTGTGTTGTCCTGTAGACTGTCTAGGTTATAAACCTCCATGAGGGAGGCTTAAGGTGCCCTCTCCTTTATGCACTGGCCTCTGAATGCCCTCCTGTTTGAGGGGCCTCCGCCCTTCCCTGGAGGAGCTCCTCTCACTGTTCTACCCCTGCACACCATGTTCTTGGAGTTCTGGGTTGGCCGGACCTGAAGAATTCCCCTGTTGAGTTAAGCAGGACCATATGGAGTGGCAGAAAGCTGGCGCAGAGATAAGCTGTTACGGATCACGGGTGTAGGGGAAGAAGCAACGATAACCTCGAAGGCGAAGACCATGTGTGTGGGGGAGCATGTGAGCTAAGAGGAAGGAAAAGTTGAGCTACGCCCCAGGAAAGCAGGGCCCTCCTGCTGGAAGACAATGGAACAGACAGACAATGGAGCCTATCCACCTACGCCTGGAAACAAGGGCTTAAGGAAATGAAGGGAGGCGAGTGGAAAAGGCATAGCATACAGCTGCAGGCCTGGGGTGACAGAACTAGAATGGAGAGGTGGAGAACAGGATGAGGCTCATTGAAACCCCGAGCTGAGAGTCTCCATTAAACATTCTGCCTGCAGGCCTACAAATCCAGCAGCCATTAGAGTAACATACAACATTTGCTTGGGGCAGGACATTGAACAGTCTTTCTGTGTGCAGCAGGCAGGGCTGCTTGCTTCCTATGTCCCTCTTTCCACGGTCTCTGTCATGAGCTTGAAGGAGTCATCTCAGAGCAGAGCTGGGCCACAGCTGTCAGGGGGTTTGCAAGCACCTGTCACCTCTGCACCTGCCAGAGTCATGCTTGTCCCTCTCTGGGAGAGCAGCTTGCCCCATCCTTTATGCATTAAGATCTAAAACCAGGAGAGAAATAGTCCGCTCTTACTATGGGGTTCGGTCTCATCATTCCCAGTGGTATTCAGTAGCTTCCTAGAATCCCTGACTGTGACCCCACTTCAAGTAGCCAGGTCTGAGATATCTGTTCATTCCTCCCTCCACCCACTGACCTTAATCTGAAATTTGAGGTGGCTCTAAAGCTACTGACTATTGGTAGATGGACCCCTATTCTACCCAGGCTGGTAAAGCCAGAGGTAGGCATGAGCATGTCTAGCCTAGAGCAAGGCCCAGCCTCAAAATGAACCTCCTGGCTTAGAAAGCTCAGGGAGACTCATGCCTGGGAAAATAGTTCCCACATGCTGGTTCATGCCTTTCAGCTACCCTGAGGCAGTTTCTCTGACATACAGAAAAAAAAGAGGGCCCCAAATTAAATCATTTTTTTGACTTTTGTACTGGGAGTATGAATCACCTTCATTCAGTCCAAGTGTTCCTGTCCTTCCTTTGTGGAACAGTGGTAGTATGTTTACACACCAAGAACATGCTGGGGCAGACATTTGTGAGCACAGTAGATAGTGCAGGGCTTCTGAGTGCAGGTCCTGGAGCTTCGTCACCTGTGTTCAGATCCTATGTCCACGTTCCTCTAAGTGAGGGCCTTGGGAAGACCATCTAAAGTCCTGGCCCCCTGGCATTCTCTGGCAAATGTGAACATAGGACTATTGTGAGGATTTATCAAAATTCCACACATAGACTGCGGGAAATATTTAAAAAGATGGAATGTATGTGGCACATGTTCCCACATTATGCCCTGTTCTCTCCACCCAGCTCCCTAGGTCCCACTGGCAGGTCACTACCCCGCCAGCCCCATGCTTCTATACCCCCATGGCCTCGGTGGTGCACATCAGACAAACCCACACTTTGCTGCTGTACCTTTCTCTCTGGAACCCAGACGAGACGCCGAGTAAAGGAAAGCACAACACAAACTTAGTTCAGAAACAATAACAACTCAGTCTCTGGGCACAACAACTGAAACCTAATCTTGTAAGCCTTATTTAAATCTGATTCCTCTGGTGGGGAATCGTTGCAGATCCGCCATACCAGGAGGCTCCAGTAGCTACATCTTACCAGTTCCAAAAAGCTCTCTCTCCCTCTTCCTTCTCTCTTCTCTCCGTCCCAGAAGTCTCCTATGCGCCCAGTGATTGGCTCTTTTATTCATTAGGGGATTGGTTCACAAGAAGTCACAGGTGTAACTCACTCTTTGTCTGAAGCCCCTCCCAGGAAGGCAGAATTAGCCGAATTACAATCAGCCCCAAGGCTGTCCCAACAATAGATCACTTAGGCCAGTGTGGTAGTACACACTTGTAATCCCAGCACTTGTGAGGCTGAGGCAGGAGGATTGGAGATCTAGGCCAGGTACATAACAAGGCTCCAACCCAAAGAACAAAAAGAAAAGGAAAAATTAGGAGGTACCATTTTTCATTAAATTTTGCATTGTCCCACATTTTACAGCTTCAAGAAACTCTACTGCCTAAGGTCCACTGGCTGGACCTTAGACCATTTCCCTTACACAGGTTCCAGGTGGCAACACACAAACTCCAAACCTGGAAATGTGGAGGTTGTATCATTGATTCACATGGCGCAGACCTAGAATCCAACGGCACCCTGCATGTTGCTTCAGAGAAGGCGCCCTGTGCCACAGCCAGGTCTCCTGTCTAATCCTAACATACCTCACACCACCTACCCCTACTGTGTGTGTGTGTGTGTGTGTGTGTGTGTGTGTATGCCCATGTGTGGTAAGCACCAACCTAAGCTGTGACAGGCGCCTGTTATGTCTCACGGGATATTGTGTTATCCCTGTTTTTCTCCTAGAGACAACATCTGACTGAAGTTACATCTATGCTCCCAAGCCTGCCTGGTAATGAGCTGTCTGGGTTCTCATGCTGAAGGTCAGCAGATCCTGCCTGCAGACAGAAGGCTGGAAGACTGACTAGACGAAGACTGTGCTGGGGGCCCCTTTGATGCTAACCCTGAGACAGGCACCAGTTCTACTGAGTCTACTGCACTGATAGGTGATTAGAAACTAGAGTCCCCGCCTTGTGAGGGGCTCTCACTTCTATGACAGCACAACATTGCCACCATGTGGACAAAAACCTGAACGACCAGTTCTGCGCAGTGGCTCTGAGTCTGGAGTCCTAAACCTAGATCCAGGGTTCGAAACCTTCCCTCTTCTGTAAGGTTTTTGTTCTCTAACGTATTTCCCGGTGCTTTCTGCAGAACCTTGACAGAATCAGGAGCAAACAGGATCTGAGTTTGTTCATTAAGTTTCTAAGGTTTTGATCAGTGTCTAAAATAATTGAGATGCAAGGCAGTTTGGGAGGAACCAGAAAATGAATTGCTTTGAGATTCCCAGCATAAGCCAGTCAGCCAGGGAACAGACTCCATTGTGTGTGCTAAATTGATGAGGCCAGTCATAATACTGGACTCTCTTCAGGAAGCCTGGCTGCAGTTTTCTGTTTACAGGGAAGCTCCCAGCTTTGCATTGCCCCTGCCTCTGCCTCCTCCTCACGTATTGATCCGGCTACAGTCAAGTAACCCTACAACGCTGGATCTTAAGGTGACTTTCATCTGTGTAACGTGACAGAAGCTAGGTGTTTAGATATTAGGTACCACATCTAACCTGGCACGACCACTTCTTCCAGCCTGCCGGTCCCCACATGCCAGGCTGCCCAGTGAATGGCACAGGGTGCAAGACTAGCTACAGAGTCCATGGAGCAAAATAAAATATATAGACTCTTGTTCAAAGTCGAAAGTGGAACATAGAACCAAGGATGGGATGCTCCTAGGCATGGAGCCCAGTGCTTTTGCAGGCACAGGGGAGACAGCCCAGCCTAGCTGCCTTATGTAGAGCAAAAGGCTCTCTAGCTTTCAACACCTTCACTCCAGGCTGTCCTGGCAGTAAGTGGTCTCAGAATACTTTATTCATCCCCTGCCCTGGACTTGGCTACAACTACTGCAGCCTACACTAATTAAATGGAATCTTCTGTCACATACTCGGTGCTGAGTTTGTGAACTGAAAAAAAATGCAAATGTGTGCAAAACAGTTTGGGCCACGAGCCACCCTCTCCCCACCCCCGTCCGCTAAAGCTAAGATGGGCCAGTACCCAATACTATTGCAGACCTGTGTAGCCAACTGCTCCCCAGTGGTGGTACTAGTGACTTGTCCCTATTGGCGATGAGTCTGCATTCCTGCTGGCTCTGGGTCGTTAGCCTGTTTTAATCTGTCAGCAGAGAAGCCAGAGCTGGCTTCATAGTCTTGAAGATTTAGCTTTATTTGTTGTCTTTGTATTATTCCTCTGTGTCTCTGCCATAGCACAGATAGATAGTACCTGAGAGAGGCCTTCTCTTTTTTAATGTGTCCTCTTTCCTTCCACTATGTGGATCCTAGGGACAAAATTCAGGTTGTGAGGCTTGACAGCACGCACTTTCACCCGCTGAACCAGCCCTCCAGAATCGTTTTTTTGAAGGTATCAACATTTGGTTGATTTCCTAGGGATTAACTGTGACTGTCATTCCAAGGGGTTTTTCAGGATTCACCTAGCACCGTGGGATCAAGAACACCAGACCTTGCTCAGGGTACCACATGGGACCCTCAATGGCCATTAGTCCATAGCAAGTCAGAGTAACATGAACCCCTGCTAACAGTGCTTCTCTGGCTCTGATCCATGTTGGTAATCCTCTGAAGGCCTCCAGAGTGGCCTCCAAAATGAGGTCTCAGGAGCTCTGTGTAAAGAGTAAGGAGTTGAGTCTGTGAATTCCAAAGGATCTCAAAGCTCAGGCCCAAGGACTACTCTTTGAGAGCCACTGGAGAGGAGGAAAGTGGCCCTGAAGGGTAGCTAGTTCTCAGGTATAAAATAGTGCAGTGGCTCCATTAACCTAGGACAGTGGAGCTAGAGACAGCAAGATCACGCAGCCCTGCCTACGTGTTTGCTGCTGGGGAGTGAGTTCTTATGGTGGATGGCAGCTGTGGTAGACACTGAGGTGCTCTGACATCATGTGTGTGAGCTGGCTATGCACACACACATGGCATCAGCCCACACGTGCACCCTGCAACCCCTCACTTAACAGTCCCTGGCTGAATCCTTCTGTCCCGTATCACTAGGAAGGAGCCACCATGTCAGGAGGACAGGAATGCCACTTACATGGTGAGTCGTCCTGGAGAACACGCTAGCTGGAATCAGAGACACAGTGCAAATATCACATGAGCAGTCACAATGACTGTCTTAACTTTGTGTTAACAAAGTCCAATGGTAAAGTAACAGCATTGTCCAGGAGCTTGGGAGGCAGGAGCTGGGGAAAAGTGATGGGCAGAGCCAGCTTCCTTCATGACACTGACACAGTCACCTCTAAGTCTACCAGAGGCCACTTCCTCTTCAGCCTCAGCCTTTTGAAAGATTTCTAACCTCTTTCCAGATCTATAGCCCCACCTCCCTAGGCCACGCCAACTAGGGACAGAATATTTTATAAAGTAGAAAGGGGGATGGCACAGGAGGCTTAGACACACACACATAGCATCGTTCCTCCTACTGGAACACATCCACCCACCCCATGCTGGACCCTGTGTCCATTTGCACCCTGTGTATGCATGTATGTGCGCACACACAACACATGTAATCACCTCTGCACCAAAAGCAAACCCACAACACTTTGCACCTTCCTCTTCCTCTGACATGTCACCACGACTACCACCGCCTGTCCTCTCATCCCCAGTAGGGCCAGACCAGGGTCAGGCCTAGATAGTCACAGTGCCCACTCTCTACATGTTTCTTCTACCCCAAAGTCCCTCCTGACCAACCTTCTATTGCAGTCAGGGCCCTGGCTTATGAGCACTTGTTATAACCAATGACAGACAGACAGCCCTTGGCCTAGGGAAGACAAGGCGCTGTGGTCTGCACCCAATACTGCACCAGGATCTGTGCTAAGGGGAATTTAGTTCCAGTTTAGTGCAAAGGAACTATTCATAGAAGGGATGGGGGACAGAGTGTAGCAGTATAGCAAGAAAAACAAACTACCTAAAAAGAAATAAAATATTTTACTATCAAATACCCACCCCTGGCACCAGCAAAGCAATTTCAGCCTTAGGTGCCACTTTTTCCGGGGTCCCCAGGGCTGGAGTGTCTCGAAAAGAGTCACCCTGAGCCCTTCCACCCGCAGGGCACCCAGGAGCTCAACGAAGGTTTTCCTTTAGAGTCGGGAAGCAGTTCTCCAGGAAAGCATCATCTTCACCCAGCTCAGGGCTGGAGGGGAAGGCTGCCATCAAAGCCTTGCCCCCCTGGCTGGACCACTAGCACAGATGTTCTCTCCCCCACTCCTGAGGGGTCCTACTTTGGAAGCCCAGGGAAAAACTCTGAGTCCTAGGGATGCAGTTCACAGTCTGGGTTGTGGGGGAGAGGCCACAGCATAAATGTCCTCAGCGGTCCTGTCCTGTATCCAGGTGTGCATGTCGGGGCATCCCTGTGGGTGTTCGTGGTCGGCTGTCTGTCCATGCTTCTATACCCCCGTGTGCTCTTTGATCCAGTCCCGAACTACAGGGAGCCTTGTGTACACGCCTGGCTTGTTCCTCTGAGCGCAGCCTTCACCCCAGCTCACCACACCAGCCTGGAAGATTCGCCCATCTTTCTCTACGCTGGACAAGGGGCCACCGGAGTCACCCTATGCAAAAAAACGAATCCTGTGCATGAGACCCTTACCTAAACTCTTAGTAGCTGCCTCAACCAAACTGGCCTCTCTCATGGCCAACTGACCTCTCCCTGCAGCTTGACTGCCCCTTGACTCCTGCTTACCCCTTCCCAGACTCTTCCCAGCCCCACCTATCACCAGCTCCAGCCTTGTTAGCCCCCCCCCCCCCCCCCCCCCCCCCCCCCCTCCCCCCTTTTTTTTCCCCCCCCCCCCCTTCCCCTGCCCTGCCTCTTTCCTTTCTTATTCTGCACAGTCCTTCCTCTCCCTGGTCTGGCCTTTCCCCAGCTTCAGCCTTTCAAGGTCCTTCCCCTCCAGCTCTTCCTCTCCCCTGTAAGCCCACGCACCTGGCAGGAGTCCACACCCCCACTGAGGAAACCCACACACATCATTCGTGGGGTGATCTGCTGCGGCAGGAGGTCCTCACAGGTGGTTTGGTTGATGACACGGATCTCACCTTTCTGTAGGATCAGTGCTCCAGTGCCTGGAGGGGACAGTAAGCCAGGGACTGAGACAGGCAGCTCCTGGGACAAGCCAGGCTACATGGGGAAAACTCCCTGGAGATACTCCCCACTGGTCAAGTTTATAAGCTATGCTTGGAAATAACCCAAGAGCCTAGGGCTGACAGATAAATAGGTCAGTAGCTGATAACACGCTGCAAGATACTGTGTAGCCATTGAAAGTAACCAGACTGCACAGGGAAACTGCTGCTGATGGGTCAGATACACAGCAAAGTAGGGGGATGGATGGAAAGCAGCAAAACACTGAAAATCCCACCAAACGCCACAATGGCTCTGCCCGTAAGGGAACCCTCTAAGTCAGGGTTTCATCTTCTGTATGAATGTTCACCATGAGCTATACCAATCTGGTGATGGAGTCTTTCAATCTGAAGTTTACCTACAAACTGCTTGCCCTCCACAGTGCACAAGGACCCACAATGGGTAACATATGTGTGCCCGGCTTATCCACATAGAAAAGGAGGACCTGAGTTCACACTCACTGAACATGCAGATGAGTAACCACACTTAATAGACTAAGCAACTGGCCACTCAGGCAAGTTCAGTGGCAGAGTCAGAGCTTCAATCAAGAGCCCAGCCTGCAAACCCTACACTTTTTACTAGGATCCTCCTTTTCCTTTCCACACACCCCCCCCCCCCCCCCACCAACAGCTTCATCCTGCCAGGCACCAGGACGCTGAGCAAGCCACCAGCTCTGAAGCCTGGATGGACTCCGTGCATCCCAGACACCACAAGGCTGCAGGTATGCAAGCGCCATGGCCTTGCAGTAAGGCCTAGGGCTCTCTGCAGGTTCTGGTCCGGCCTGAAGCTCACCTCCCTCTTGCGTGTGCCCCCAGCCTGTGACCCAGATGGCCTTGCCGGCAGGGAAGACATGAGTAGCATCAGGCAGGCAGATGGGGCGCACAACGGTGCTGTACTCCGCAGGCTTCTCCAGCTCCAGTAAGGCGATGTCATAGTCGAAGGTAAAGTCATTGAAGGAGGGGTGGGTGATGATACGTTTGAACTTGAGCTCCTGCACCCCAGAGGCACTGCGCTTGCTCTGGTCCAGCAGACCCAGAAAGGCCGTCCACATCTTGTGGTCTGAGTACCTGGGACAGCATAGAGGGGGGAGGGTAGTCACAAGTCTGCAGGTGGCTAAGAACACACAGGCGGTGCCCTAAGTTCTAACAAACACTCAGAAGGCTACCCACCATAAACAGGGCCGGAACAGGAGGCAGAGGGAAGATCTCTGACTAGTAGGAGGTGTTGGATCCCCCTGGAGCTGATGTCATAGGCAGTTGCGAACCACCTGATATGGATGCTAGGAGCTCAACTCTGATCCTCTAGAAGTACTTTCTCTTAAGCACTGAGCCATGGCTGCAGCCCGAGGCTCTTCCTAACATCCTTCTATTCATGCTTATTCTCAGGTCTATCTATTACAATGATGTACTCATCCACCTATTTGTTCATTCATTCACTCAATCATGAATGGACATCTATGATGGTCCAAGAAAAGCCCTAGGGCCCATGTCAAGTTCAGAGTGTACCAGAGATGAGACACGTAAGAACCGATCAGAGCATCCCACAGAGGACAGGGCTGTGACAAGCCCAGCATGGGAGGTAGGAAGGAATGAAGCACCCCTTGAACTCACAGCTTAGCCAGCCAAACCCTGCAGGGTGGGAGTCGGGGTGAGCAGACAGGAAGCACAATGGGAAAGTTTCAGGAGACGAAACTGATATGGAAATGGGCTCAATTCTACTTCCTGCTGGAAGTCTCCTCTGTGCAAGGGAGTAGTTCTGCCTATTGCAGAAGAGTGTGCTGCTGACGGGAAAGTCAGACCTTCCTTCCAAGGATGGGCTAGTCCTAGGAAATACCCCTGCATCTGTGTCCTCTTAAACCCCTGTGGCCAGAGCCCCTGGGGTCAGACACAAGCAGCCCCAGCCTCAAACCTACCTACCCGTTTCTGCTACTTCTCTGACCTTGAAGACTCTGACACCCGCCTGCCTTGTCCTAAGAGACTAATTTGAGTCCTCCCTGTAGACACACACCTACTGTGTGCTAGGTACAGTGCTGGGCCACAAGTACATTACCACGTTTAGCTTTCCCAATTCTAAGGGTGAGAACTCACTGTATCACATCATCGGGGCCAGAAAGGGAATAACCTGCCCCAAAGCCAACTGCAAGCCAGACCTTAGACTGAATCAAGGCTCATCATTAACCAATCTCAATGAGCCATGAAAAGCAGGAAGTAAGCCGGGCAGTGGTGGCACACGCCTTTAATCCCAGCACTTGAGAGGCAGAGGTAGGCGGATTTCTGAGTTCGAGGCCAGCCTGGTCTACAGAGTGAGTTCCTGTACAGCCAGGGCTACACAGAGAAACCTTGTCTCGAAAAACCGAAAAAAAAAAAAAAATTAAAAGAAAGAAAGAAGAAAAGCAGGAAATAACCAAATAGTCTTTGGAATCTATGCCTGGACTCAAGTCTGGCTCTACCACTGAGTTGTGCAAACCTAGACAAATGCCCTCTTCTCTCCAAGCACCAGTATCTGTAAAGGAGGGGCACATGGAGAACTGTCTAATTTGGTAGAGGTGGCACACAATGCATCTGACTGTGGGGCATGGTGCAGCAAGCCTTTAATCCCAGCTCTTGAAAGGCAGAGGCAGGCAGATCTCTGTGAGTTCTGGGCCAGCCTCGTCTACACAGTGAGTACCAGAACAACCAGGGCTATGTAGAAAGTCCTATCTGGGATGCCCACTCCTCCATCACCCTGCTCTAGTGCCAGCTTACCCTGGCAAAATTCACACACAGGACACCTCACTGCACATCTGGATACTTACTTGAAATTTCTGTCATCCTGAAAACAATGAGCTGCAGAGACCAGCCAGTCAGGAGAGATGAGCGAGGCCCCACACAAGTGGCCCTGGCCCAGGGCGTGGAGGCTCACCTGCCAGGGCCACTCGCCCTCGTCCGCATCCGTGCCACCAACCACACGAGCCTGTTTGGTAAAGGATCGCAGCCCACAGTCTGAAGAGGGGACAGAGAACCAAAGCGCAGCCACTCAACATCAAAGGGACGTTTCTTATGCACGGGGAGACTCAGCTCAGGAATCTCCACTGGGTGTGTGCAGCAACACTAAAGCAGAAGGGTCCCTAAGCCTCAGAGATCAGCCATCCTCCCCATCCCTGTACTCTATGCTATACTACATAAGCACATCCAGGCTCTAGACACCTGCTGCTGTCTCAGGCTTGATGTGCTATCGCTTGCTAAGGGATACAACTCAGAGCACAGTGCATGGAGACATGAAGGCCATCCAGCCAGCTCTTCTAGGACACACAGGCTGTAGGTTAAGGCGTGGATGAGTAAGGAGGAAGCTTGGGCAGCTGGGCTCTTTCTCCTCCAAGCCACTCACCCATGGCTATCTATCTGTCTGTGGAGCATCCAGTATGTTAGGTATGTCCCAGAGGTGCTGGCTCCCCACAGAGCTGTGTGTCTAGGCCAAGGGGCAAAGTCTTCCTTTCCTCTAGACAGATGTGCCCTCTGGGTGGGTACTGGGCTATGTGAGTGAGGTCCTGGTAAGATCTCCACACCTGGGTGCTCTCCCAGATGAGTACCTTGCACAGTGAACACCCTGGTCCACCATGCACAGCTGCCCTGCTTACCACAGTTTTTCTCATCCGAGCCATCGCTGCAGTCCTTCGTCCCATCACACTCAGGGTTGCCCTTGCTCAGACAGAGGCCATTTTGGCAGCGGTAGGTATATTTGGTGCAAGAGACGACATTCACTGTTTACGGGAGAGGACGGACATGTCATGTCACCACCACCCACCTTACTGGCCCCAATCATCACACCCATGCCCACTGTCCTTTTCAGCCCTGCTACAGGTTCTCCACCTTCTGGAAGATTCTCCCCAGACTTAATACACAGGAAACTTGGGTTTGTAACCTCTGTGAGCACTCCATACAGCCCGAGAGAGGCTCCTACCTTGGGGAGCAGTTTTAGTGGGAGGAGTGACCATCCCCACAGGAAAGCAGCCAGAGCTGGGTCTTACCACTGTCGCACGAGGCCTCGTCAGACCCATCTCCACAGTCATCCTTCCCGTTACACTTCTGACTCTCAGGGAGACACTTCCCGTTGGAACACTTGAAATTCCCGGCAGGACAACCTATGGAGACGCAGATCCTTAGCAACCTCCAGCATGCCCTGACTCATTGGGCCAAACAGGCACTGGGGAGCCATAGCAGCCCCTACCCCAAGGTACTTACTGCACCCCTCCTCGTCACTGCTGTCCCCACAGTCGTTGACACCATCACAGACCCAGAAGAGGGCCTTGCAGAACTGGTTCTTGCACATGAACTGGTGGGTGGTGTTGCATCCTGTTGTGGGAGAGCTGGAATCAGCTGCAGGCTCCCAGGGGCAGCCTGGGCAGTCACAGCTGCCAGAGATGGAAAACAGTGAGCTTCTCTGCATCACTAGCTGTCAGTGCTGACAGACACTCGTCTGCTAGCCAAGATTTCCAATGGCGTGGGTCGTGAGGAACAAAAGGGTGAGACCAGGGTCTCATTGCCTCATGTCTTTCTGCCAGGATGGACAGCACAGAACCAGGGAAGGAAAAGGTCGTGCCACTGGACAAGAAAAGGATAGGAGAGAGGAGGAGGAGGCAGGAGGGGACAGGGCATGATGTGAGAAATGGGGGGGAGGGGCTAGGGCAGACTACAGTGGGACTCACGGCAATGACGTTCATCACTGTAGTCTGGACAGTCTGCCCAGCCGTCACAGCGCAGGTCCTTGTGGATGCACCGTCCAGTCTTGCACATGAACATCCCTGGGCATGCTGTAGGGATGTCGAGAAAGGGATGAAGTCCATGACTGCCCCCTCTTTCTCTAGAGCCACCTCACAGCCCCACTAAGACATCAGCCTGCAAGCAGACGTAGACACTGAGAGCCAAATCTGACAAGGAGGACTTTTGTATCAGCAGCCAGAATGGCTAGCAGATGGGTGGCCCTGACCACTGACTGCACTGAGTACAGCCATGGGGAGATAAGCCAGCTGCATGTGTGCTCCTCCACTGTCCTGTGTTTCCCCAGACTGTGGTGTCACAGAGCAGTGCCTCTGTCGGGTATGTGTGAGAGCCAAGTGAAAACGACATCAGTCTTTCCTTCATGCTAACACCTGATCTGGAGTTCAACATTCCTGAAACAGTTCCCTGACAATTGTTCCTTGGGTAGAGGACAGAGCTGTGAGAGGGCCGTTGCCACTGCCCCCACACAAACACAACTTCAGTCACAAGTATGACCTTCCATCAAAGCTATCCAGTCATCCAGAGAGACTCTTGGAAGCTATCCAGTTGCACCGCATTTTTAAGGTTTGCTGGTTTTCATTTTATGTTTGTTGGTGGGTTTGCCTGCTTTATGTCTATGTACCACATGCATGCAGTGCCCATGGAGGCCAGAAGAGGGCGGTATATCCTCTGGCACTGGAGTTAACAGGTCCTTGTGGGTCCTGGGAACCATACCGGGATCCTCTGCAAGAGCAAGTGCTCTTAATCACTAAGCCATCTCTGAAGGGGCGGGCAGACACCGGCCTGAGCCAGCATGGCAGACACTGCAGACGGGTTTTACCCCTTTACTCCTTTCCTTCTCTCTTGCTAAAAACTGTTACGTTCCTAAAGCTAGCCCCAAAGGTCCATTCCCTCATTGGCTCCTCCTCCTGAGGCTGGCTACCAAGGTCCAGCTATCAAAGGATTGAAGTCCAGCAATCAAAAGTCCTCTTTGGCTCACCTAATTAACATGCCCAATTAAAATTAAACACCTCAGCGGGGTAGTGGTGGCGCATGCCTTTAATCCCAGCACTCGGGAGGCAGAGGCAAGCGGATTTCTGAGTTCTAGGCCAGCCTGGTCTACAGAGTGAGTTCCAGGACAGCCAGGGCTACACAGAGAAACCCTGTCTCAAAAAAAAAAAAAAAAAAAAAAATTATACACCTCTTCCCAACATGGGGTTTCCCCTTGTACATTTATAAACCACCATTTGCCTATAGGCCACATCTGTCTCCTCTGTCCCTTTGTCCCTCCAGGGCAAATATCCCTTCTCCCTCTCCCTGGTTCCCTTCTTCCTCAAACTCTATCTCCTGTCTCTGTCTCTTACTCCCTGCCCTTTGTCTCTCTGGGGCAAATAAATCCCCTTTTGTCTGAGAACTTGGTCTTGGGGTGTCCTGAGCCAACTCCAAGGCCCCTACAATCTCTCCAGCCCCTGCAGTTACATTTTAAATTAAATGTGACTTTCGGTACTTACTCACATGACTGAAGAAAACACAGGTGGGCTGACATGATGCTCTGATGAAGCCCACGAGAAAAACCTGAACCTCATGTGTGTGCTGTTTGTATACATATTCCCTTGCCTATGGGTGCACATCTATCTGTGCACACGGAGGCTGGAAGGCAATGTCAGGGCTTCCTCAGTCACTCTCCACCTTTTGTTCAATCAAGCCTTGTCAATGAACCTGAAGTAGTACATCGATTCAGCAATCCTGGCTGGCCAGCAGGCTCCCGTGTCTGCCTCCCTGGCTCTGAATTATGGGCACACAACCCAGTTTCAGTGTAGTGGGGATCCAAACGCAGGTTCTCATGCTAGGCAGCAAGATCTCTACTCAACTCTACTCTCTCAGTCCTCTCTGCAGCCCCAGATTTCACGTTTAAACTTGGGTCCCATTTCCGAGATCCGCTGGGTATATGTAAAAGTTTTAAAATCTGAAGTCGGCCACACTTCCAATCCCAGGCATTTTAGATATGGGACACTCACTCAATCAGTACCCTCTAGGCCAACGAACCTCTATTCACATAGCTAATCGTGTTTTCTAGTTTTCAATACTCCAAATTAATTCTAAAAGTGCTAACAGATTCTCAAGGGAAGCAAAGATTGCCAAAGTCACTGTGACGCTGAACCAAAGAGGTGTGGCCCCAGGAAGTTGGTAAGGAGGGTCCTAGGGCTCCTTTGCATCATATGGGAAGCAGCCCTGAGAAGCACGGGTGTACCAGCGTTTGCCCTCATTCTCTTGTCCTTGTGCTGGGGACCGAACCCAGAGCCTTGAGATCTCTCTTAACACAGAGCGAAACCCTAGCCTTTTTTTTTGAGTAAACAGTCTTGCTTTCCTCTAAAGCTACGGCAGTGAGATGCATCCGACACTCCGTGCTCTCGGGAGGAACACAGTGCAGGACAGAACAGAGAGTACTTCCGGCACCAATCCCGCCAACCTTCTGCAGCCACATTCACTCACGGTCATTGGAGTCGTAGGAGAGGTACTCAGCTAGGAACCCGGTGTCCGTGTACGAGTGATCAGAACGGAAGTGGACTGTAATCTTGCTGCTATTGCTGCTCACCACAAACTGGGACCTCTCACCACAGTACCTAGAGGGTAAGAGTGTGGCTGAGGAAGATTCGGCTGGCAACTAGACAACTGGGGCTGCCTAGGACCAGCCTTCCCCATCCAGGATGGTGGTTGCACCCCTAGGGGCTCACTTCTCCCCGTTGATCTCTACGTAGTCCTTGGTGCAGGTGCCCACGGGGACGTTGGGGTCCAGCAGAAAGAAGAGTTTGAAGCGTACCTTCACATTCCGGTTGTTGGGCACCTGGACAGAGAGATGCTTTGGGGACTCTGGCTTCTTTGGTACTTCTTAACTACTTCTTAATACAAAGGATATCCACGAGAGGGCAATGGAACAGGATGGAGCAGGGTCCTGAACGAACCCCATACGCTATGACTTTTCCTCTTGAAAATATATATGGGACTGGAGGGATGGCTCAGTGGTTAAGAGAACTGACTGCTCTTCCAAAGGTCCTGAGTTCAATTCCCAGCAACCACATGGTGGCTCACAAATAATATATATATGATAAACAGCTCTCCTGTTTTTAAGTTTTAGTTATTTTGATTGATATATAAGACCGTAAAAATGATATACATTATTACTACATAATCCTTAAATCAGATTAAATATATTTACCTCCTTGAACATTTATGATGTTTTTTAAACAGTGAAAACTTTTCTCTGGCTTTTTGAGGTCTACAGTAGTTACTGGTACTTCTAGTCAGTCCCTCTGCAACACATGGCAGAGCACCTGGCTCCTGTCTAACTGAACATCATCCCGCAAACCTTAGTCAGCTTCTCCCACCCCTTCTTCCTACTCTCCCAGCCTCTCTGGTAACCATCACTCTCTCGATTTCTAAGAGGCCAATCTTTGGGGATTCCACCTATGAGTAAGGTCTTGTGACCCTTGTCTTTCTCATGCCTGGCTTATTTCACTAACACAATGGTCCACAGGTCTTAAAAAACCTCAACATAGTGGTTTTATCACTATTTATCGTGAAGTCAAAAATATACATTTTTCACCTGCAGGAAGGACTTTCTATCTTTTCTGTGGTTTATTGAAAGTGCTAATATTGGGGGGGAGGGGCATTATTAAGTAAGAGTTCTTTGAATGCAAGTCCTGTGATACACAACAGTCAGTGTGATAGTCCAAAGGTAGTAAGTAACTAACAGTCAAGTAGCACACACAGCATGGGCAACTGAACAAGCCCATTCTTCTCACCCATATTTATTTCTGGAGTTTCCACCTAACATTCGCATGACTGACCATAGGTGACTGCAACTTGGAAATGAAAACCATAAGCACACTCGTGGGAATCTGTACTCCACTACTTTGAAAGGTTAGCATGGTTTCTCAGCATCTTTAAGGAAAGATCTCTGACTGGAGGATGCGAGAGGCGCCCAGAAGCACTACCACTCTGCGAGGGCTTGCTCTCTTTCACATTTTCTGTGAGGTCATCCTGACAATACTTCTTAGAAACAGATCCTCAGCCTCAGTTTACCCAGAAGCAAGCTGACCCAGAGAAGACAAATAAGTACCCCATGTTCTCTCAGTCGCCAATCCACGAGCTAAGGCACATAAGTCTGGATGTGGCTGTTCCTGCAGCAAAGACCCTAGTCTTGGGGGTCCCGTTAACATGGCTCTTTGGGTCATTAACATCATCTTCCCCTTCTGCTTTTTCTCAAGTCCTGTGGCACTCACCACCACCCTCTCTTACCTTGATATTCCATGTGCAGTTGATGTTGGGCGGGTAGTGGCCTGGATAGTAGGGACTGCTAAATGTCCCTTGGACTTCATTCAGAAAGCCGCCACAGCCTAAGAGGAAAGAGAGCAGAGAATGGGAAATTTAAGGACCTCCTCAGCCAGAGAGTGTGGGAAGAGCTGGACAATATGAGGAGAACTCAAGCATAGCATCACCTATCTTCAAATAGGACACTGTACTTTGGCAAAGTGCTTAAAGCCAATTGCTTTTTCAAGTGGTCCTTTGGGGTTGGAGAGATGGCTCAGCGATTAAGAGCACTGGCTGCTCTTCCAGAAGACCTGAGTTCAATTCCCAGCAACTACATGGTGGCTCATATTGTCTGTAACTCCAGTTCCAGAGGATCTGGCACCCTCACACAGATATGAGGGCAAAACACCAATGTACACATAAATAAATAAAACTTTAAAAAAAAAAAAAGTGGTCTCACTGCTGGGCATGGTGGTGCATGCCTTTAATCCCAGAGGCAGGCAGATCTCTGTGAGAAGGCGGCCTCTTCTACCTAGTGAGCTCCAGGACAGCCAGAGCTATACACTGAGACCCTGTCTTAACACCCACCCCACCCAAAAATATTAAAAACTTTAAAAAAGAAGGCAAAATGCCCTTTGGTCTCAGACAGCCACAGAAGGGCCAGTCTGCCAACCTCCTGGGTTCAGGAATTCGTCTAAGACCTCCCCCCTGTCTACAGCCTAAGAGCATGCCCATCATTGATCCTGACCATTCTTACTGCTCATCTTGGGCAGCTGGAAGAAAGTGGCCTCAAAGCCAGGATGTCGCCGGTCAGTGTTGGTTATCAGTGTGACAAGGAAGACATTCTGAGAGGAGAGGAAAGTCAGGTTGTAGGAGGGCGAGTAGGTGCCACATAGCCTGCAAGGCAGAGAAGGAGAGTTAGTGACAGAGACAAAACATAGACCTTTCACACACAACTCCCAAGTAGAGAGGTCAGAGGGCCCCACTCCTAACCCTGGACCTGAACACACAAGGGCGGGGTTGAAAAGCCTTTCAGTAAAACGAGTCATGGTGGTACACACTTGAAGCCCCAGCAATGAGAAGCTGAGGTACGGCAAAGATTTTGAGTTCAAGGCTAGCCTATGCTACAAAGTAAGACCCTTTTGCATCGTGCCCATGTTAGCCTCAAATTCTCATTCTTCTGCCTCAGTCTCCTGAGTCTGGAGTCACAGGCATGTACCGCCATGCCAAGCTAAAACTTACTTCTCTTTATTTTGTTGTTCTAAATTATTTATCAGGTATAAATTTAATCAGTATTACTTATTTTAGTGGCTACAGCACAGATGAAGTATCTGTTCCTTCTGCAAGCTGCATAGTGAGAACCATCAGTCTAAATAGAAAGCTCTTGTCTCAAAAGCAAAAACAAAACAAAACAAAAAACAACAAAACAAGCTAACACCACATACACATACACCAAGTCAGGTCTAACCTAGCAGTGGTTGATCTTAGGTGAGAAAGAAGGGTCACTGATGATTAGAATTATCAACCTGATGAAATCTAGAATCACCCAGGAGATGGACCTTTGGACCTGCAAAGGAGATGTGTCAGTGGCGTGGGATGGCTCTGGTAGGGACCCTGAACTGAACAAAACGGAGAGAGAGAGAGACCAAACATTCATCACTCTCTGCTTCTTGATTGTGGATACAATGTAACCAGCTCCCTCCAGCTCTTGCCAATGTGACTTCCCCGCCATGGTAGAGTGAGCCAGGTAAAGCCTTTCTCCCTTAAAAGACTGTTCTCAGGGTCTTATCACAGCAACCCGAAAGAAACTAAGACAATCATCTCACTCTCCTGCTGAGTTTTTCACTCCAGGAATTTCATCATCACCATCACCATCATCATCATTAGTTTTTGTGTATGTATGTGGAAGGGGAGAGGGAGAGGGGGAGAGGGAGAGAGAGAGAGAGAGAGAGAGAGAATCTCACACTCTTCGCCCAGGCTGTTCTAGAACTCACTAGGTAGCTGAGACAATCTTCCTGCCTCAGTTTTCTAAATGCTAGGACTCAGTTCAAACCAGCATGCCTGGCTTTAGGCTTTTTGGGGGGGGGGGGGGGGGGGGGGGGGGAGTATTTCTTTTTTTTTTTTTCCATAATTAATAGCTGGGGAAATGTTTATAGAGAAATGAGGAAAGGGCTTAGTCCTGACTGTTCAACTGTGGCCGAAGATGGTTGTGTCCTGGTTTGGGCCAAGATGGATAGAAGGTTTGACCTGTGCCAAGGAGAGGCTGGCCATCTCCAACACCCTTGAAAGGGTGAAAAGAACTCCACTGTAACATGGGGCTTTCTGGGGCACCCATCTTGGGCTACTCCAACCCCTCCCAACGGATATATTAATGACACCTTTATTTTCCGTAACTCTGATGCCCTGACAGTGGCGACTTTGCCTTCCCGGAACCAACCCATCCCTAGAGACTACTAACAACTAGAGTTGCCTACCAACACCTTTCAGATGCCCGCCAGCCAATCAGAGCTCTCAAAGTCTCCCCACCAGGCTGTCACATGTGGGGCCCGGTAGCAGACAGCTAGGGGCAGCCCTGGCTCCAGAGTTTGCTGAGATGATCCCAATGAGCCCGTTCAGTGTTGGCTTCGTTTCTTAAAGGAGCCGTCACAGTCTCCCTCACTCCCTCTGCCTCCCAGCGGACCTGGAGCTTCCGATGTTGCTCGTATGCAGAGGTGAGCTGTGCTGAGCTGTGCTGAGCTGTGCTGAGCTGTGCTGAGCTGTGCTGTACCATGTTCTGTCTGCTTGGGAACTGTAGCAAACCTTTTCAATGGGAACTGTCTCCTGAACTGCAGGCCTGAATGTTAGCATTCTGTCTAAACTCCACCCCACAGTTACTCGGCAACAGCCAGGTATGCTCCTCCCCATAGTTACCTGGCAACAGCCAGGTAGGCCTGACCCACTATAAAAGGGGCTGCTTGCCCCTCTTCACTCTCTTCTCTTGTCTCTTGCTCTCTTGTTCCCTCTTGCCCTCTTGCTCCCCCTTCTCCCCATCCCCCCCCCCCGTGCTCATGGCCGACCCCTATTCTTCTCCTCTACCTCTCTCTCTCCCTCCCTCTCTCTCTCTCTCTGTCTCTCTCTCCCTTTCTCTGCCTCTACTACCCTCTTAACTCCCCTCCCCATGCCCTGAATAAACTATTCTGTCCCTCAGGGGGAAGGGATGCCTCAGCATGGACCTGCTGAGACACCCCCTTCCCCCACACCTCACCACAGCCCCATAGCACATATTCTTTCAATCTTTATCTTTTTATAAACACATTACTGCCTATGCCTGCTTTACCATAATCCTGCCTTTCTGGCAGCAGTTAGGGAAGCCCACGCTTGTCTGCTGAGTGTACATCAGCCTCAACACTGACAAAGCCAAGGATCTCCTTGCCCACTCTCTGGAGCTTATGCAGGTGCATACTATGCCTGCTCTCCGCTGTCTACTTCACAGTGGCCTGTGGCCAAATGTCACCAACTGTATCTCAAACCTACACCACGATCCATTCAAATGGTTCATCCCAGACAGGGCGAGGCTCCTTCAGCCAGCACCTCCACTGCTTCCCAGGACACTCACCGAACCACAGCATGAGGCTCCATGGGGCTCAGGCTATCATACACTGTGACCAGGTCACTGCCATGCTCATCACAGGGGGCCACATCAAAGCTTCGGAAGGTGAGGCTCAGTACAGAGTCTGCGTCTCCCCGCAGGACCCACTGGCAGCGGGCGTGAGCTGGGTAGGGACTATTAGGGAAGCCAGGGGTAGCGAATCGTGTCACCGCCCCACCACGGGCATGCAGGGCAAAACTGCAGCTGTCTGTAGGAGAAACAAGACAGAAGGAAGGTGTGAACCCTGCAGGCCCCATCCTGGGCTTAGCTCCACCCCCAATACATCCCAAATCACTGTGAGCTCAGGTAGAGACAAGGAAGGGGGCTTTGGAGGGGAAAGGGAAAATGAGATGCTTATCCATCAGTGCCATCTGACTTCTGGGGACCTCATGGCTTAAGGGGCATCCAGCAAGACACCTTTCTTCTCCACCAGAGGATACTTACTGTCTTGAGTCCTCTGCAGCATTCTGGGGTCAGTGGCTGAAGAACAAGAAGGCAAACATTTTACCCAATCGGTCTCCTTAACCTTGACTCCTTATTACCCAAAGGGAGGGAGGTGCCAGTCAGCAGCAGAGTCCTCCAGGACGCCCGGGCCTGTGAGTGTGTATCTCCCAGTCCTACCCCTCTACAGGCTGGCCCACACATTCCCACCCTGGTCTGCCCCTTACTCACGGAAGGCCACCACAGAGGTCAGCACGAAGGATTTCAGTGCCCGTGCTCGAGGTGGCAATGTGACAACTCGCTCCACAGCCATGGCACGATCAACCTCTTCCGCCAGGTGTGGGGGGATGCTGAACTCTGACCAGTAGTAGGCAATGACACTGCCCTCACTGGGGGGGGAGAAGGGGAGAGCCTAAGATGGGGAGGGAGCTCCAGAGACCTACACTCTATAGGACACACACACAGGCACACACACACACACACACACACACACACACACACACACACACACACGGCAGCTCGGGCTTCTCTGAGAGACATTAACCCTGCCTCTGGTTCTCTTTACTACCCACCTACCATAGTCCTTGGCCCTCTGCTCTCTTGGTCTCAAACCTCAAGCAGACATGTCCTGGGGCCAGCTCAAGTTTAAGAGTGAGGAGGAAGTCTGGGCTAGGCTTGAGCTCACAGTACCTCAGTTTGCTGATTTGAGACAGGGGTGAGAATCCGCCTGCTACCCTGTATTACAGAAGCTTCAACTGAACAAGCAAAATAAAAGTACTTTGGAACTGGGTGTGGTAGCACACACCTACAATTTCAGATACGGAGCCAAGCGGACTGCAGGTCTGAGGGCACCCTGAGCAACTTGAGGAGGTAATGTTTCCAGAGAGAGCGAAAGAAGAGGTTTGTCTGCACAGCGACAGAGCGCTTAGCAATAATAAGGTCCCGTGGTCAACTCTCAGGCCCACACACATGTACAGTGGGAGCCAGGCACAGTGACTCAGGAGGCTGAGGCAGGAAGATGACCCAAGTCTACAAGTTTGAGGCCAGTGTAGGCAACACAGTGAAAGCATGTCTCAAATATGGAGGGCAGGGGAACTGGAGTGTGGCTCATTGGTAGTTTGCCTGACATGCATAAGGTGATGGAGTCCATCCCCAGTGCCACAGAAAAACAATGGAAGCAAATGAAGTTTGCACACCCCGACTCCATCAAGCCCAGATTTGGAAAACCAATGTCTTTATGAATTTAGAGCCTCGGGCAGCTCCTGTGAAAATGGTGTTTGTGGACTCTGCCCAGCCAGCACCATCAATCCCTGCCTTGGAGACACAAGGACCAGGTATTCTAAGACACTTGCACAAAGGACAGACACACTGGCCCTCTTCCCAGACAGTCAAAGCCCATGCCATCACACCAACCTCCAGCACCCACCTGAAGGCAGTTACAGCTGACTTCTTATGGTAGGGACCCAGGACGGGGACTTCACTGTACAGCAGCTTCAGCTGAGGGGAAAAGACAAGGCTTGAAGTTGGCCAAATAGGAGAAATGATCCCTTCCCTAGACTGCTCCCAGGCACCACCCCAGACCCAGCACAGGCATCTGTGAACAGAGATGAGATGAGTCCTTTGTACACGGCAGGGTGCTGGGGCAGGCAGGACAAAGGACTTCCCCTGGTACTAGACTCACCGCTTCCTTCACCTGGCTGGCCAGGCTGATAAACTCTGAGGAGGTGGAGTTCTCATATGCATCCAGAAAGTTCTCATTTGTGATCCTCAGATGGCCATTGAAGACCTTTTGGACCCGCACATTCCGGTCTGCCAGAGGCAAAGAATGATGAAGGATGATCCCGTGACTCCAGCAGGCCCACCCTGCTGCCCTCAGGGACAAATGCCAAGAGGGGTCAGATCTGACCAGGCCCCCATCATTCACCATCATGGTCTGAAATGGCTCTGGGAGACAGTGCACGTGTCCCTCTCTCCCCCTAACCCCCCTCATGCCTGACTCCATTCTCTCCTGTCTGTCATAGGTGGCCCTTTGGCCTGCCCACTGAGGGAAGAGGAAGAGCCGCCACTATGTCACCCTCTGAAGCCACCATACTCACAATGGAAGTGCCACACCAGCAAGCCAGCCAAGAGCGAGAGCAAGAGGAAGCTGAGCAGAATGGCCACAAGCACCACCCAGCGCCTGGGGCCTCGCTTCTCCACTTTCTTGGCATTGTTCGCAGGCAGGAACTCAACGCCCTCCTCAAAGCCATTCATGTTCTAAACGCAAAAAGGTTCCAGGTCTCAGAAACGCTTTCACAATGGCTTCCCACTCAAGTTCAGTGACATTTGTGAGCTTGGGGGAACCAGGACTGCACAATGGAGAAGGGGCTTCACCAAGGAGTGTAAGGCCTCTATGCCCAAGGGCCGCCCCCTGTCCCAATATACAAATCACCTCCCCAGTAGAAGAAATGGAGGTGCTTCTATCCATATCCCATTGGCTGGTGGGCATGAACTGCTCAACATAACCCAGAGCAAAGCGGGCTGGCATCATTCTACAAGTCCAGCTCTTGGGACGTGAAGGCAGAGGATTAGGAGTTCAAGACCAGCTACAAAAGGAGTTTGAAGCCAGTCTGAGCTACATGAGACCCTGTCTCAAGATAAAACCAAAACTTCAGGAGTCTCTACACCCAGTACTGAGGATCTGGACTTGTGCAAAATGTCTTTGGCATAAGTGGCTGCCAGGTACAGGCAAAACAAACAGCCCAGGAACACAAGTGGCATTGTGGACCCTCTGCAGGGACTTTCTAAGGCCAGCCTCGACTGTACCCAGTGCTATCCCCTTGGTCACCTGGGCCAGGAGCCTGTGGGCAAGATGGAAATTGCCCACCCTGCCTAGCAGCTTTACCCCTGATATTGCAAGGAAAGCAATGGCCCCACCTTGACTACCTCAGCTGTGGAACTGTTCCAAGTGTCTGAGACACATCTGCTGTCAGCTTGGATCTGTATGTCAAGCTGCAACATCAAACATGTCTTCCTTTTTTCAAGGGTGTGTGTGTCTGTCTGTCTGTCTAATGTGAAGGTCAGAGGACAAGTTGTGGAAGCCAGCTCTTTGACTTCCACTACGTGGGCTCCAGGGACTAAATTCAGGTTGTTAGGCTTGGTGACAAAGGTGCTGGGCCATCTCAATGGCTGCTCTTGAACAATTTCTTTTCTTTTCTTTTTTTTTAAGATTTATTTATTTATTTAATGTATATGAGTACACTGTTGCTGTCTTCAGACACACACCAGAAGAGAGCATCGAATCCCATTACAGATGATTTTGAGTCACCATGTGATTGCTGGGAATTGAACTCAGGACCTCTGGAAGAGCAGTCAGCGCTCTTAACCCCTGAGTCATCTCTCCAGCCCGCTCTTGAACAGTTTCACACATGAACATGATACATTCTGATGACTCTCTTCCCACACCCTCCCTTTTCTCCCTCCCATCCATCAATCTCCCTTCGCTTCCTTACGGTCTCATTTTCAGATTTATGACTTTTCTATTTGTGAGCCATTTACTCTAACCAATGCCATGTGTGTGTGTGACCCTTGGATGGGAATTATTCACTGGAGACTTGGGAGTCACCAGTGGGTGTACAAGTGAAGATAATGACTTCTTTCCCTGAAAACTATTGGGTGTATGTTCAGGAATGAGAAGTAGGGCCCGTAGCCCCTCCTCCATCCATGCCTGACTGCTGACTGCTGAGTGCTGACTGCTGGCTGACTGCTTGCTGACTGCTGGCTGACTGCTTGCTGACTGCTGACTGAGGGGGACCCACTGCAGCTAGTCACAGCCGCCGTGGGATCATGATTGCAAGGGCCGTGCCTTGCCTAAAGATGGTACTCAGCAGCCCTCCTGAACGTCTTTCAGCTCTAACATGTTTTTCATCCCCCTCTAACTCAATCTTCCCTGGGTCTTGGGACTTAGAGGAGAGCAGTTAAGTGTCTTAGAGCTAAGCACTCATCCATCTCTTACTCTCAGCACCTAGAGCAGCAAGAGTCTACATTTGCCACCACTGAACCAACATTTGATCTGTCAGGTCGTCACAGTATTAACATTGATATGATTGGCCTCACCCCTGCCACATTGGGATATTTATATCTCAAAGTCGCAAGCCTTTACTCAATAGATCCCACAGATGCACATCTCAGAGGCAAGAACTTAAAAATATTTCATTCTACTTCTAGAAGTCACTATAATAGAACAGACTGACTTCTCGGGGGTATCCCTGTCTCTGCATCCCTATTAGCTGGAATTAAAGGTATAAGCACACCTATGCCTAGCTAACGGTTTCAGTTGTTGTTGTTGTTGTTTTAAGGTTTATTTATTTTATGTATATGAGTACATTGTCACTGTCTTCAGACCCACCTGAAGAGGGCATCGGATCCCATTACAGATGGATGTGAGTCACATGTGATTGCTTGGAATTGAACTCAGGACCTCTGGAAGAGCAGCCGGTGCTCTTAACCACTGAGCCATCTCTCTAACTTCACCTAGCTAACTTTTAAAAAGTTTGTGTAAGTGTGTATATCTGTGTGTGGATATGTTCATATGAGTGTAAGTACCCAAGAAGGCTACAACGGGTGTCAGATGACCTGGAGCTGGAGTTGCAAGCATTATTGAGCTGCCTGAGGTGGGTGCTGGGAAACAAATTTAGGTACCCTGGGAAAGCAGTGAGTGCTCTCTACTACTGAGCCACAGTTTACTAATTTGATAATGTAAATCTTAATGTCCTCCCCGCTTTTTTTTTCTGCTCCATCATCCCAAAGTTGTAGAATCAATGTTTTTTAAAACTTATATATAACAAGGGGTGATGGTGCAAATTTGTAACCCTAGCACTCAGCAGTCAAGGGACAGTATGATTGCCAGTTTGAAGCAAGCCGGGACTACATAGCAAACAGCAGGCCAGCCTGGACTAGATATACATAGCAAGATCCTATCTCAAAACAAAATAACTCTCCCAAACCAAACATATAATTTTAGAAAAATACGACCAAACATGAGTGCCATAAATGAGTGATTAAATAAATAAACACATAAACCTTCTTGGTCTTTCCATTAGACTATTCCACTCACTACTGTTTTCTCACCTACATAATAATGTTTGTATCAATACACTCAAGTTTGAACATAATTGCTAAGACCTTGTAATAGTATCCTCAATCGTCTACCTATGAAGTCCATCAAATAACTCACTTCATTTTCTCCCTGTGAGTCCTTCTCTGAGTGCTCTCTGTCCTTTCTTACACATGTCGTGAATGTCCTTCCCCATGACCTGTGAACGTCCTTTGCTGCTGTCTTGCTCTGAAGCTTGTTTCCTAAAATCCTGTCTTCATCTCTTGTGGCTCATTCTACTTTCATTTGGATTTTTCTTTTTCTTTTTCTTTTTCTTTTTTTCTTTTTGTTTTTGCTTTTCATTGGTTTTGTGAGTGAAGTTCACAACTCTGTAGCCTAGGCTGACCTGGAACTCACTATTTAGCCCAGGATAGGCTTGAACTTGGTGATTCTCCTGCCTCAGCCTCTGAGTTCTGGGATTGCAATCATGGAGCCACTCTGTCTGAAGCTTACTCCACTTTAAGAAGCTTTAAAATTTTTGATACTTTATATAGTTTTAAATATAGTTTTTATTTTTTCTCGTGTGTGTGTGTGTGTGTGTGTGAGAGAGAGAGAGAGAGAGAGAGAGAGAGAGAGAGAGAGAGAGAGACACACTTTTAATTCCAGCACTCAGGAGGAAGAGACAGGTGGACCTCTGAGCTCAAGGCCAGCCTGGTCTAGATAGTGAGTTACACAATGGTCTGGGTCTCATAGAGAGACCCTATCTCTAAAAAAATTAAAAATTAAATAAAAATACATACTTTTCCCTTTACACTCACATTTGTTGATAGTTGGGATGGGTATAGAATTATCAGGTTGATATCATTTTTTTGAACTTTAAAAACACCATTTCTAATTTTGCTTCTGAGAGCATAAATCTGTTATCTTTCATTTAATGACTTGTCATTCTCTGAAAGAAAAAAAAACTCTAAATGAACCCTAAATTGGCTCTGAATTTCATTACACTAAAGTTGCCATATGTCTTCTGAATTTGGAAATTTCCACGTTTCAATCTAAGAAACTTTCTTGTGATATTTATTCCTCTCTTTCATTTTTCCTGGTCTACTTTTTCCTAAGTATTAATCCTTGCTTATCTTTTCTCTGTATTAGCCATCTCATTCTTTAATCTTTTTATTGAGGTTGTTCATGTTTGCTACCAAAACTTTAATAAGGTTTTTTGTTTCTTCCTCTTGTACTGTATTTTGTATTTGTTTTGCAGAAGTATGCTTTTCTCTTTATATTTCTCTTGAGTACCTTTTCTTTATATTGAAGTTTTTCTTCAAATGCTCAAGGATCCTTCATTGTCCATTCCCATTACAGAGTGAGATCTTAAAGGCTGTTCACACTTCGGCATGCAAATATCAAGTCAGATTTTTCACTGGGCACTTCCAACAGTACCTTGGTCATATTATGGTATAGTTTAATTGCTCCAAAGAAATCACAGTGTTCTGGTCTCCTGACTGGATTTATACACTGCCCCTGGAATTCAGGAATAGGTGGGGAATAAACCTATCATTCTTCTTCCACTCCTCGATATAGCCTCTTCTGACCTTGTGTCCTCAAGTCTGGATGTTCTCTGGTTAAATTTCTCCAACTATCCTTCCCATCCACTATGGAGGTCTGGATGGATAGATGTCTCTTTACTTAAGCAAAAGTAAAGATTTTGAGATTCTGAACTATACATTTCCTGGTCTCATTCCCATCTTCTAAAACACTTAGGCCTAGGGATTCAATGGTTCAATACTTGCCTAACAGTCATAGGGTTCTGGGAAGGAAGGAAGGAGGCAAGGAAGGAAGGAAACAAAAGAGAAGGAAGGGAGGGTATCTTAGTCACTGTTTTATTGCTGTGAAGAGACACCATGATCAAGACAACTCTTGTAAAGGAAAGTGTTCGACTGGAGCCTTGCTTAGTTTCAGAGACTTAGTCCATTATCATCATGGCAGGGAACAGGGCAGCACACTTGGTGCTGGAGAATTAACTGAGAGCTACATCCTGACCTGCAGTCCCAGAGATGTGAGATGGCCTGGCATGGGCTTTAAAAGCTCAAAGCCCACCTCCAGTGACACACTTCCTCCAACAAGGCCACACCTCCTAATCCTTATAATCCTTTCAAACAGTTCTACTCACTGGTGAGCAAGTACTCAACCATATTAGCCAGTGGAGGGCATTTTTATTCAAACCACCACAGAGACAGAGGAAGCTGGAATCCAATTCGAAGCTGGTAGAGAACACATTGCCAATGAATAACCAAAGGCCATGTCCAAGGAAGATCTAAAGATACAAATAAATCTTCAAGTTCAAAGAATTCACAAACGGTGAGTAAAATAAAGACAAAAGCATAAATAACTCAATACATCATGATAACACTTCAGAACACCAATGGTGGAGTACATGACACCTCTGGTTTTGTTCTCCCTCCCTGGGTTGTTTTTTTTTTACATCATTTAGCTTTTCCTGGGAAAAGCTAACTCTTTAACGTTCTAAGCTTACTCCTGCAAGTCTTTTTGAGTGTTTAAAACAGTTTCACTGAGGCCACATGACATACAATCAACAGTGCCTGTTTAAAGCTTCTAGTTTGGAGCATTGTTATGGTAGGATTTAAGTGTCCCCCCACAGGCTTGTGTTTTTAGTGGTTGCTCCCCAGGTTGTAGGCTATAGGACCTTTGATAGAGAGAGCCTTTCAAAGTGGGTGGAAGCTCGTCACTAGGAGCTGGCTTCTGTCAGGTAGTCTGGTTACAGCAATGAAAAGCTAGCAAATACAAACATATATTTATACTTGTGAAACCAACGTCACAGTCAAAATAATGAGCATGCCCCCGCCTTTAAAACGCTTCCTTCTAGGCCGCCCTCCTGGTCTTCCCTGACTCCCTCCCCTGTCTCCAAGCAACCACTATTTACTGTCACTGAAAAGTCATTTGCTTTTTCGAGAATTCAACATGTATTTGTTACATTTCTAGTGCTGTCATAGAACAAGACGACCAAGGCACCTTGTAGAAGGAAGAGTTTATTCAGGTTTCCAAGGGATATGAGGATCCCACCACCATCATGGCAGGGGAAGCAATGTAGCAGGCAAGCATGGCAGCTAGAACTTCAAGCTGAGGATTTATATCTCCACGCATAAGCAGGAAGCAACGCGAGAAGTCGAATTGGGAATGCCACATGGCTTTTGCTACCTCAAAGCCCATCCCCCAGTGGTGTACTTCCTCCAACAAGCCCTACCTCCCCAGCCTCTCAAAACAGTGCTCCCAACTGGGGACCACTCATGGAAACACCTGAGAAAACAGGGAACAATCCATTTAAACGACTATACTATGTTAATGGAATTACTCAGTAGGTACAAACACCTATGTAAGAAATCTTTGAATTGGACTACACATCTATCTCTGTAGGGTGACGATCTGACTGTGGAATGGTGCATCCCTACAATGTGTTGAACTGAGGAGCTGCCAAGGTGTTTCAGAGTGGTTGTGCCGTTTTATACTCTCATCAGCAACTGTGGAAATTCTAGATGTTCACACCCTACCTAGCACTTGGTGTGGCCAATGGGCTGGTTGGTTTATGTCAACTGGACACAAACTAGAGCCACCTAGGAGGAGAAAATTGAGAAAATGCCTCCATCAGAATGGCCTGTGGCATGTCTGTGTAGCATTTTCTTGATTGCTGGTTGATGTGCTCAAACCCAGCCCACTGTGGGTGGTGCTATCCTTGGGTAGGTAGTCTTGGATTGTATAAGAAAGCTAGCTGAGCTAGCCATGAGGAGAAAGCCAGTAGGCAGTTTTCTTCCATAGAAAGCCATGCTCCTTGTTCCAATTTCCTTCAAAGACAGACTATGACTGGGACTCATAAACCAACTGAACCCTCTTCCGGCCCACACAGCTTTGGGCTGTGGTATTATCACAGGAGTGAAAAGCAAACTAGGGCAGCCAGTCCTTTGAATCTTCATAGATGTGTGTGGTTTATCATCATGGCTTTAAATGGCTTTTCTCTGGTGGTTGATAACGCTGAGCAACTCTTCATGGAAGCCACAGCCATCTGTTTTATCTTCTCAGATGAAGTGTTTAATCTTCTGCCTATTCTTTAATGCCTTTCTTAAGTTCCTGTTCTTGGATTTGAGAATTCTTTACATATATTCTAGATGCAAGTTCTTTATACACTTCTCAAAGACTTTCTTCTCTTGTGGCTTCTGTTTTAATTTCGTAGAAAGGTTTTTGATGAGTGTGTGTGGTTTTTTTATTTTATTTGAGGATGACCAACTTGTCAAACATTTCCTTCACTGACTGTGGCTTGAATTTTCCCCTACATTTTCCTCTAGAAGTTTTATAGTTAAAGGTTTTACACTTGGGCCTATATATTCAAGAATTCCTGTGGGTCTTTGTTTTCATGATATAAGGTATGGATAAAGTCCTTTTCATTTCACGGACAGATCTCCAATAAGTCTCCAATAAATCTTTTATTGACAAACTATCATTTCTCCTCAGTGCCACCTTTGTCAAATGTTCATGCAATTAGCTATAACTTGATTTCCAGACTAATTGGTCCCACCGAGCTACCTGGCTGTCCTTGTGTGATTACCATGCTGTTTGTGAGCCATCGAGACAACACAGCAGGTAAAGGCTCTTTGCCACCAAGACCGAGCACCTGAGTTCTAGCCCTAGAACCAGTAGTAGAAGGAGAGAACTGACTTCTACAAGCTGCCCTTTGACCTCCACCCACCACTGTGCCACATACACGCACACCCCCATCAATCAATTGGTCAATGTAATTTAAAAATTTTAAAGAAAAGCTACTGAAATCATTTAGCAAGAAGGCTGCAGAATTTATTAAGATCAATGAATAAAAATCTCCTGCACCTTCTGTATTTCAGCAAGATACAATTGGAAAGTAATAGTAAAAGTTAGCCAGTTACAGTAGCTCACAAAGACTCCTCCACAGGAGCAAGTCTGGCAATGGACGTTCATTCAAGGTGTGCACACCGAAAATACAGAAGGTCAATGGGAGGAACTCCAGAGACAAATGAGCTGGGCAACATGTACTGTTCATGATCTGGAAGACTCAATATTGATAAGGTATCTAATCTCAAATGTATTCATGACTCAATACAATCTTGATCAAAATCCCAGTGTGTTTTCTAAAGACACTAATTGGCTGAATGGGAAATTCACATGTAAATGCAAAGCCCCTGAAAAAGAGCAAAGCTGGAGGGCTCCCAGGATATGACATCATGGCTGATTATAAAGGTGATGTTTTGTTCCAAAAGTCAGACATTTCATTTCCAAGAATATTTTATTCCTTGAAGAGCAGCCACTCGAGCAGCTTTTGTTAATTAATCTGAAGGCACTATCTTCTTGCCCTTTTTTTAGAACACAACTGTTTTTGTTTAGCTCATTTTTACTTTTCTCTTTCAGAAAATAAGCTATCTATAGACATAGAATGGGCAGGTAAAGGCTCTTTGCCACCAAGACCGAGCACCTGAGTTCTAGCCCTAGAACCAGTAGTAGAAGGAGAGAACTGACTCCTACAAGCTGCCCTTTGACCTCCACCCACCACTGTGCCACGTACACGCACACCCCCATCAATCAATTGGTCAATGTAATTTAAAAATTTTAAAGAAAAGCTACTGAAAAGCTACAGTCGGCTGTCTAATAACGTTTATGAATGAAAAATGGGGGCTAGGGAGGAGGACCAGTGGACAAAGTGCTTGTCGTGTAAAGAAGACAATCCCAGTCTGGATCCCCAGCATCTGCACAAAAGCACTGGGGTGGAGACAAGATGCTGCCCAGGGCTCACTCACCAGCGAGTCTAGCAGAATTGGTGAGCTGCAGGTTCAACGAAAGAACCTGTCTCAAAAAATAGGGTAGAGGGAGACTAGGGAGACAGCCCAGTGGTTAAGAGCACTTGGGGCTCTTGTAGAAGACCTAGGTTTGGTTTCTAGCACCCATAAAGCAGCTCACAACCTTCTCTAACTCCACTTTCAGAAGGAGCTGACGCCCTCTTCTGGCCTCCACAGGCATCACATGCACATGGTGCGCATCAATGCACGCAGACAAAACACACATAGAACTAAATAAATATTTAAGTTGGAGAGAAACTGAGGAAAAGCCTGATGTTGACCTCCGAACCTTCACATGCATGTGCGCACACATCCAAATGTACACACACATGCATGTGCACCTACACAAATGAAGACACACAGAAATGGAAAAAAAAAAAAAACCCACAAAGGTTTCAGCTACACAATCTGAAGAGACTGTGTGTGAGAGCTATTATTTAGAAAAGGCATTATGTTTAGCTGTATTTTAAATTTATAGAGTAGTTTCCTACCTATGTTCTTCTCAGACCTTCACAATAATCCTAGGAACCTCTCAAGATTGGCACTGTCACCCTAATTTACAGAGAAGGCAGGGACGAACAATACTTCTGCAAAGTTGCATAGCACTTGGGGAAGATTCATAATTTAATTTCTGCCTCCCTGCGGGATCGCCTTCCAGAATTGAGGGAGCAAATAAAGAGTTCTGGAGCTCTTCTCAACCCAGAAACAACTGTTTAATCAGTAACTTGCCTGCTCCCCTTTTTTTTAAATAACCACAGTTTCCTGGCTCCATTTTCAGGCATGAGAGAGGTCCTCTTACCTAACTCCATCAATTTATTGAAGAGGAAACTGAGGCCAAATGAGAGGGAGTGGCCCGACCAAGGTCTCAAAGATAGTAAAGTTAGTACAATGGACACACTGGGGCAAGAGCCAAGCTCTTCCCACTGGGGGCAGGATTTCCAGCAAATGCGTGCTTGGCCCCAGAGTGCCATGCTGGGACCAAGTATGGCGGAAGAAGGTGGGCAGAAGGGCTCCTATACTCCCTGCTGTAGTTCACATGATCTCTATACAGCCAGAGACAACGGAAGGGAAAGTACACCTGTGACTGTCTCTGTTTCTATTCCTTAGATGTAAACATACCTGCAGGTGTACAAACAAAGCACAGGGCTTCCAAGTCAGATGCTTGTTTACCCCAAACAGAAGCCTCGTAATTATGGTGGCTTCTTCCTACTCACAAGCTCCAGTTTAGTGCTGGCTGGAGTAGCCAGAAACATACATGGCCCCAGGGCACTGAGACAAAAGAGCACAGGATAATTTCCAGGAAAACAAGAGAACTGAGTAGCATGAAGTGTGTAACCCAGTACAGACCCTGGGGCACAAAAGGGGAAAGCCCTGGGCTCAGGTTGCAAGCATGACCTCAGAGTATCTATTCCCATTCAACTTCCTGGAGTGAGAGGGAGCCTGGTCCAGAAACCAGGAAAGGAAGAGTACAGAAACCCTGAAGGAAATAGTTTATAGTTTCTCTCTTTGGAGTGATGCACACACACACACACACACACACACATAGGTGCATATGCATTATGCATGTGGGTGCACATGTATGTTCAAACACGTGAATGCCAGAAGACATCGGGTGTCTTCCTCATAATTCTCACCTTGTTTTTTTAAAACAAAAATCACCGAATCTGGAGCTCACCTATCTCATTGCACTGGCCACCAAGCTCTGGGGATCAGTCCATTTCCTTCACACGAGGCTTCAGGTACTGAGGATCTAAACTCAGGCACTTTTACTAAACAGCCCATCTCTCTGGAAATCACATTTTCTATTATTTCAAGCTCTGGTCCTCAAGACCAGAGCTCCTCAAAAACAAACAACAAATAAAATCCTTATTTGTGTATTTATTTGCTTATGTAAACAAGCAATCACCTTGTAATCACCTTACTCCGTCAAGAAGGAAACAAAACACGGCTGGAAGCTAAATGCTGAACCAACAATACTGTGCAAATCAACTAAAGAACCCTCTCGTTAAGAGGCTCTCTCTCCTGGTTCAGACTCATCATAAGGGTGCAACCTATCTGAGGTTCACAGTATCCCTGGTTCTGGATCCAGCAAGTCAAAGCAAGAATTTGCCATCGTTGGCTAAGAGCATGGAACCTGTTAGAGAGAAAGCAACTAGTAAGTGATTTTGTGCTTGGAAACAACAATACTACTAACTGGAGAGGCTATCACCATTTAGAGACCAGAAAGGAATATCCCTATTAGGGAATTTAAATAATGTAAGCCTGGTCCAGAGAGCACCCTTAACAGTGCCAAAGAAGAAATGAGAACTTCCCAGGCTAAACGTGGTCAACCAAAGCTAACCATGGTCCTGCGCTACAGATGTTGTCGCTAGAGATGTTGTCGCTAGAGATGTTGTCGGTAAACCCAGACGTCCCCGAGTCAAACATCAACCAATCACGAATGCCCTCATTTGCATGTCAGGTGGTGGTTGGTGGGCTTCGGACCGCTCTCAAACGGAAGCCTGCAGCCAGTGCAGCCAACTACTCAAGGCAGGTGCTTCTTCTGTTACAGTTCTTTTATTCCCTGTTACTTCCTAGCAGTATACTAGGTAAACTTTTCTATTCTGGTCTGATCTGGGTGAACTCGTTCGCTCCCTGCCAATTCCTCATCACACTCAAGATTCAAAAGAGATCCCACCCGGATCATAGGAGAAAAATAGACCTCCACTACAGACTCATATCTTAGAAGTTGGGTGTGACCTGCTGGAAAGACCGGGGTAATCATGGAAACCTAAAGAGGTTACTCAGACTCTCAGGGAGGGTGAAGGGCAGTCACATGATAAGGGCAAACCTGTGCTGCTGGAGATCAAGGTCAAGGGGCAGAGGTGGTGATGTCATCTTTTTGGGAACACAGGTGTGTGGCTCAGCTCTGCGGCTAAGTCAAGGGTGGTTGATGCATGAGCCTCTGCCAACTGTCACTGATTTGTGGCAGACAGTGTTCACCTAAATAATCTGTGACTCAGTGTATCAACTCAACAGGTGGGACAGATTTCAATTCCATGATATCACCACCACTGGACTGAGAACTGTAAAATATCTCTGTGACTCTCAAAGCAAGAAACGAAAGCATCAGGGAGATGACTGGGCACTCTGGTGGTTGGCAAGGCAAGAAGACAGACTACGGCATTTTGAAGACATCTGCTTGTTCAAGAAGGGCATACCCATAATCTTGTCAGCCAAAGACCCCAGAAATGCCACAGAGCCAGAGGCCACCTCAGCCAACAGAATAGAAAATAAACCCTGAAACGAAACCCGGGTTTTGCTGTCTAGCCGGGGAGAGCTGAACGACCCACTGGCCAGGGGAAGGAGACTTGGGTAGCTCCGATAGACAACAGAGGTGGAGTCAGAAGAAAGCCAGAGGTCAAGTTGCAGATTGCTGGCATAGCTCATTTTATTGCGCTTAAGATATGGTGCTATTTACAAACCGAAAGGTAAGGTCACCTACAATCCGTGGGCACCATTTTTACAGCAGATCAGTCATTCACATTTTTTTTTAGCAAGAGTGTTCTTAATTAAGTTGTTACCTTTTTTTTTTTTTTTTTTTTAGATTTAACAGAATAAGGGGGAAAATTAACTTTCATATGTACTGGGAAACCATGACATCATGCAGGGAGCTGAACTAAACCTAAAATATGCCCCAAGACTTCCCTGCCAGAATAGCCCTGCTGAAGACTTTCTCCAGTGGACCAGCCAGCCACCCGCAGGCTTCCAATATCAGACGTGACCAACCATCACTGTTACAGTCCAGAACTCTCATCCAGAAAGGAGCTTTGCAACACAAGAGAAGGGAAGAAAGAGCACACAATTGAAATCTCCCACCCAGACATTAGCCACATTTGATCAACCAAAAAGCCTGCCTCTCGGCTCACAGGTGCCTCTGGTCCCTGTTGAACACACCAGCCAGCCCTTCCCCAGACTTGTCTAGTAAGAAATGATCTAGAACAAACACATTGCTCATTCAGCACTGGGACTCCCCCGCCTCTCTCCCAGTCTGCAGATGCTGGTGCATTGCACAGGGTCAGCGCCTGGGATCTGGAAAGGTTTTAACAAGTTCCTGGGTCACTTGGGCAGCTGACACTTGAGAAACTCCGCCCACACTACCAACTTCTCGGCAGCCAGGCTCACCCACTTCTCACCACAAATGAAGGAAGCAGCCTGGCTTACCAGCTCCAGCCAGTCTATTTTAAGCCACCCACGATACAAGGGACCTGTGGTGTGAGTTGGCTATACTTCCTGCCATGGAGACCCTCCCATAATAGTTAAGGCACCATCCCCAAATTCCCTAGGGCTACCAGAGACACACACTCCCCATTCACCCAGCCAGCCTCAGGCCTAGACACATGGTGGGGGGACCTCCCCAAACCCTTTCACCATTTCCCCACACAGCACCCCATCTTTGCTCTCTGACCCTATCACTGGCTTTCACTGTCCCATAAGACGTGAATGCTGGATGCAGAATTTCTGTCCATGTATCAACTACAGCCCATCAGAACAGAACACCAACAGAGGCCAGTAGCTCTCACTGAGCAAAGTAAACAAAGTCTCCATACCTGGTTTGATCTTGAGGGAAAGTCCCCAGGACCTACTTGGCTCTGTCCACAACACACAGGAACAAGATTCTCTGCCAGGGAACAGAAGGCTCCTCCTATGTTTCTCCTATGCCTCCTCTCTAAACCGAAGCCCACACTGGTGGCCGCTGGGGACAGAAGCCACACACCCCAGCCACAAACACCTTCCTTCTCACGAAGAGAAGGAACGAAGTGTGGGGAGGGCTGCCTGACATAAATACTTTCCCTTTTTTGTGGGGTGGAGTGGGTGTGACCTAGACCAGGATTCTGGGCTGAGCCCCTCAACTCTTGGGGCAAATACTTCTTGGGCCTCAGTCTCCCGCTCTTAAAACTGGGCTAATGACCCCTTAGAGAACATAATTAGCTAATTCCTGCTAATAACAGGGGCCTCTCTACTGTGTCCCTTTGATTTTTACTTCCCCACCCGTCTTGTGTTCACCGCCCAGAGCAGACCGGACAGGCCCAGGGAGAACCAAGCCCAGGTGTGTGTGAGGTGCTGATCAAAAAACAAGCCCAATGCACCCACCTTCCTGAGGCCTCCTCTACCACCCCGCCCTCCATCCTCAATCCCACCAAGACTTATCACCTGACTCTTTGATTTGGGGGGTGGGAGGGTTGGGGGGAAGCAGTAGCTGGAGATGGAGACATGGCCCAGCCACCTCACCATCCTCCCTGCCCAGCATGGCCAAGTGTAACAGCACAGTCCGGCTGATTTAACCCACCTGACCCCATCCTCCCCTCCCCAAAACAAACGAAGCAACAGAATGGAGAGGTGTGGCCAGCATCTCCCAACACCTTTTCATTCATTTTTTCTTGACTTTTCACCAAATCTGCATCCCAATTTCACAGACGTGTGTGTGTGTGTGTGTGTGTGTGTGTGTGTTTATTATTGCAACTTTTGCTGACATAATTTAGATTTCTGCAAAAATGTAAGAATTAATGAAATGCTCTGAAGGCTTTGCCTGTATTCCCTGTATGGTTGCACTGTACTAGTGTGGCATTGAAATACTCCGCAGACCTCACCTCACCCAGGTCTCCGGCTTTACTTGTACATGTGTGTCTTTCCTTGTGCTCTACCACTAGGGTAGGCTCCCACGCCCACTGTGGCCAAGGCTGTGTCCTGCTTCCAACACAAAGCTCCCTCCCATTGTCTTTTTCTTTCAGGGGAAGGGAAAGGTTGAGGCAGAGTCTCTCTACATAGTCCTGGCTGTACTGACACTCATTATCTAGACCAGGCTGGCCTCAAACTCACAGAGATCAGCCTGTCTCCATCTCAGGAGTCCATTAAAAGAGTGTGCCACCACACCCAGCCCACTGTCTTTTTAAACCACACCTACCTTCTTCCTATCTCCCAAGCTCCTCAGTTCCTCAGCCACTAATGTTTATTTAAACTTCACTGCTGGATCATTTTTAAAATAAATGGTATTTAAATACACAACATGCAGAGTTTGGGGGGTGTTGGCTCTTACCCCCACCCCCACTACACAAAGTTTAGTGTATCCCTGGAGAATCATTCAAGGCCTTGTTTCCACCAGGAGAACAGTGACTTTCTTTTCCATGATCGAGGGACAATGCATGGCATATAGATACCACAGTTTAATTGTGCCTTGGGAGGTCCTGAGATCTGCAGACAAAAACCCTCAAGCCTCTGCAAATTAGTAAGATTCAGAAACATGTGCTCTGTGGCTCCCAGGCCTCTAATTAAGCTGCGATCTGAGGATAGGCTGGAGTGAAAGGATTGGACATGCAAACAAGGAAACCCTTTTCACTGAGTTCATAATTACAAGCCAGACTCTCAGGAGACAGCTCGGAGGATCGTCGGAGTTTCAACCTCAGAGCTGGTTAGCAGATTCGAAGGGAACATCCCTGCTCTCAAACTCAGAGCTATTTGTTTCTCCAGGAAATCTCATTCTCACTGGACACCATTACAAGGCCTTCTTTTCTCCGGTGTGATCAGCTTCGAAAAGACCACTTCACTACCAGTGCTAAGACCCAATCAGTCTGATTTCTCGCCTGAGCCACTCAGTGTTTGTGTGTTTCTTGCTCTGCTTTCTCTAGCTAATCATGCTTGATTCCCCCAATCGGTCAAACAGAATGTTTTCCAAACCTCTGTGTAACCTCCCCAGTAGTCATATTCCTGTGAACATGATCTAAATACGACAGCCTAGCACACAAGGGTCTGTGGTGCTGCTGGGGTTCGGGTACAACCCTCAGCCTGATCGCTGCATGTCCATTAATCATCCACCAGCACATACAAGTTGCTCATCTAAGCAATCAAAGGAAAGGAATTATACAGCACCAAGGGAAAGCCTGCGTGATGAACCAAAACATCCTTCCAAAGAGTCGGTAATCGACAAAGAAGACGGACTGAAACAGAAGTAATATTCATCTGGCATAGGTACTGGTCCCCATCCACAGAAGACGGGTTCCAGGATTCATTGGATGGCAGAATCTATAAGTCCCCAGGTCAAGTCACTTGTATAAGATGAGGTACTGTTTGGGTAGAATTTATACACATCCTTCTGTATACCTCGAATCACCTTGAATCACCTCTAGATGTAAATATATGCCAACTGACGGTATGTTACGGTTGGTTAGATCTGCAGAACACATACAGAGGGTCATGACTGATGCTTGCCCTTTATGACCCATCAGATGAACGCTCTGGGTCAGATCCCTTCCTAGACTCTCAATATGATGAGAAAGGGAAAGAGAGGCGCTATGGTTTAGCTCTGCAATCTCCACATGATTTAAGATACCCACAGCCAAACTTTAGGCAGAGCCCAGGGAATATTGTAGGAGAGGAAGGGTTGGAGGAGCCAAAGGGATCAAGGACACCACAAGAAAACCTACAGAATCAACTAACCTGGGCCCATGGGGGTTCACAGAGACTGAACCACCAACCAGAGAGCATACATGTGATGGACCTGGGCCCTCTGCACATGTGTGACAGATGAGCAGCTTAGCCTTCACATGGGACCCCTAGCAACTGGAGCAGGAGCTGCCTCTGGCTCTGTTGCCTACCTTTGGACCCTTTTACTCTGGCTGGGCTGCCTTGTGAAAGGGAAGGCGCCTGGTCCTACTGCAGCTTGATGTGCTGGGGCAGGTTGAAATCCATGAGAAGCCTCCCCTTCTCTGAGAAGGAGAGAAGGGTGAGCAGGGAGGGGAGGCTGCTGTTGGGATGTAGAGTGGGTGAATAGATTAATTAATAAGGGGAAAGTATATAAAAACAAAAGCTATTTAATAAAGGCCAGTGACATGGTTCAGTGGATAAAGATACTTGCAGCCAAGCCTGGCAGCCTGAGTTCAATCCCTGGAACCCACGTGGTAGAAGGTGAGAACTGACTCCCATAAGTGACCTCTATTCCTATGCACACCATAGCATCTCCCCAGAAAACAACTATAGCATGACTTACAGGATTAAAACCTCAGGGAACAGGGGCTGGAGAGATGGCTCACTGGTGAGCACCCACATCGGGCAGCTCACAAACACCTGTAACTCCAGAGGATCTGATGCCTTCATCTGCTTCTGAAAACACCTGCACATACATACCTATATACACAGGGATGCACATGCATATGTATAAATGAAAATCATTTTTAAACTTTTAAATCAATACTCTGGGGAACAAATTCCAGAAAATTCCAGAAAAAAAAAATTAAAAATTCACTTTCTCATCTGCTTTAAACCCCTCCCCTAACAAACAAAACTAAAGAGAACATAAATATCCAGCACTCTGGAGGCAGAGGCAAGAGGGTGACTGTGAGTTCAAGGCCAGCTGTCTATACAGTGAGGTCCAGGAGCACCAGATCTCCATAGTGAGACCATCTTGAAACAAACAAACAAACGGGGTGGGGGGGGGGGGAAGCGAGGGAGAGATAGAACATACATAAACAACATCAAGTTGCCAAAGCACTTCCTCTCATTTAAAAATTCTGACTGGCTAGAGAGCTGGCTCAGAGCTTAAGAGCATCTATTGCTCTTGCAAAGGACCTGGACTCAACACCCAGCACCCACATGGTGGCTCACAACCATCTGTAATTCCCGTGCCAGGGGGTCCAATGCCTCCTTCTGCTCTCCATAGGCACTCAGCCTGTACACACTACACAGACATATATACAGATGAAACACCCACACATAAAATGAATGGAATACATTTAATTAGAAAAATAAAATAAAAATACTATCAGGGTTGAGCATATTTTCTTTGAATACATACTAAGCTTTCTTAGCCTTCCAACATTTCATGTTTTTACTTATTAGTGTGGGGGTGTGAATGTACCTGTGTTATGAATCAGGTGTGTATGGAAGTTAGATTTCAGGAGTCAGTTCTCTCCTTTGGCAGGATCTTGCTTTTTTTTTTTTTCTGCTGCTGCTATGTGATACGTTGAGGGTTAGCTGGCTTTCTAGCTTCTGGGCAATTTTTCTATCTCTACATCCCATCTCACAGGAGGAATGCTAGGATTACAGATATGAGCCACTACAAGTACAGCTTTTGTGAGTTTCAAGGACAAGACTATGACCATTGGGCTTGTTTGGGAAGTGATTTTACCTGCTGAGCTATCTCACTGGTCCTCAAAAATATTCTTTAACACATCTAGATAAGTATGGTGTGGGAGAGATTTATTTAAAAAAAGAAAAAAAACAACTCTCACCTTAGATTCCGGACAGCCACTTGATAAAATGACAAGCCTGGCCTATGGTAAAATCACTGTCACCTCAAAACTCTGGATGTACTGGGGTGGAGTAGGCTTCTCACCCTGGGCCATGGAGGGAGGTGGTTTCTGTTTCTATCTGGGAGAATGGTGTCATGTGGGCAGCTTTTCCTCCAGACCCAGATGGACATGTTCTGTTTCGACAATCCACCCAGAGGGCCAGCTAGCTCCATCTGAGTCATTGTTAAACCATCACCGGCATCAGTCTTTCCCTCCCAGCTTACTGTCATCTCCAGAAGCCAAGAGGGCAATGTCCTAAGTCTGAATGTCCCGTCAGAATTGTCACTAAAGAGGAAAAGGCTCAGTGCCCAGAAGGAAACCAGTGGGGTTGGGGATAGCCCGAAGGTCACCGCCAAGAGGGACCCTCCTTAGCTCAATCACTCACGTCACTCACAAACCTACCAGATCTTAAGACTGCCAGTCCCCAGTCCTCCATGGAGCCCAGAGACAGGTTTGCTGCTATGCCTTTGCCAGATTAATGACTTGTGCACAGCATCATATTAGATAACATTCACACACCAGCTGGGGGCTGAGATGAGGCAAAGGAAATAGACTGAGCTGATTTGTCAGCATGGGTTGGGCAAATTGTTTTTCAGTTTAAAATCGAGCCATGATGTTTAATGGAGCACATAAACATCATAAACTAAGGTACATTTCGATGAAAGCCACCTTGCAATCACCTCTGCTGTGTTCCTAGTCTCCCAGCTATGTCAGCCCATCAAAAGGAAAACCAGACAGGTTTGGAGTGAGATGACTTAGGTGCACTGTGCTGGCACCTGGTGATCACCCCTTCTTTTTTTATGTGCTCACTACGCCCTAATGATGTGTTCCGGGATTTGCCAGGGATACGCATCAATCACCCCTGTCATTGGAACCCAGTTTTATAATAGCATTGTGGTTAAGCTCATGGGCTTTGAAGTCACACAGATCAAGGTCTGAGATCTTTCTCTACCTCCCACTGCCTTTGGGCAGTTTACACAAGGCCTTTGAGCCCCAGAGTTTTAAGCCATGCTTCTAGATTCTCCCCATCAACGCTGCGGCGAGTGAGACACCAGACTGAAGGTACGTATTGAGGCAAGGGTAGAAAAGGCATCCTCCACCTTTCCTCCATCACCATTATGATAATCATTATAAACATTGGCATCACCAGCAGGAACCACAGACAGACAAAGGGATCTGAGATTCCAACCAGTTAGACAACAGTCAACCTCCAGAGAAAACCTGGTGTATCTTTAAGCTCAGGCAGAACGTGCAAAGTAGAAAAACAAGCACCTCAAGGAATTTTCAGTATGGACCTAATCCTAGAAAAGTTGTCTGATGGGCAAGGCGGTGGTGGCGCATGCCTCTAATTCCAGCACTTGGGAGACAGAGGCAAGCAGATCTCTATGAGTTCAAGGCCAGCCTGGTCTACAGAGCAAGTTCCAAGACAGCCAGGGCTACAACGGACTGATACATATGTATTGTTCAGAGTCAGGGCTGAGAAGCATGTTGACTCCTGTGCACAAAACTCTGGGCTTAATCTTTAGCACTATAAACTACTAGCAAATAGAAATAATTAACAAATAATTAAATAAAAACTGTATCTGTAGGGAACAGGTACAGACATTTGTTTATCTCTAATATAACAACTGTTTACATTGTATTATATAAGTAATTTAGAGATGACCTGAAGTACATAGAGGCTGTGTTTGGATTACATATGAATAGTCACACTCCACAAAACAAAAACCATCACATACAATAGCATAGAGCATACAGCTCCTGTATGTGGCAGGCTGCAACATGTCACCTTGTACAATCAAGGTTTGCACACTGACCAGACCTCCTAATGACAACGTTCTCAGAATGTCTCTCTACTGTGAATCCAATCAGGGCTGTACAATGTCACCTTTCCTAAGGAACATGAGCACTTTGGATTCTGAAATCCATGAAGCAATCCCCCTTGGATACAGAGGAACACTGTGACCTCTGATAGTGTAAGCTACCAAGTACGAGCAGCACAAGCTAATGCTACATGATCCTGCCCTGTGGTCACCACCGGGAGCCAGATAACATCTTTAAGACCTGGCCTCTCTCTAGACTCTGTTTGGTTCTCTTCTTCCATTACAAGAATACACTTCATGATTTAGGAGAGAAGAGCCAACAGCCTGGGTAGAACCAAACTCTAGAGAATGAACAGACACTAGGGGAACTCCGAGACCACAGCGTTCTGAGGCCACTGTCCACGGAGACCAGGTGAGAGAGGAAGCCAGAGTGCTTCTCCTTCTGTAGCCTGTGATAACGACATCTTAGTCACAGATAGCCCTAAGCAAGCCCACTGGGAACAGAAGACTCCGGCACACCGAAGGAATTCTCAAAGTTCAGTGGTCTCTTCCTCTGCCTCAGCTTTCCAGACTCCTAAATGAAGATGGTAGGACCTGGGGTCGAGGTGAAGGGTGGGCCTTCTAATACCCACTGGAGAACAGCCTTCCTTTCCCCTGACAGCACCTACTGTTCCTCACCCATGCAACACTCCCAGACTCCTAGTGCCCGCTGCCTCCTCGAGTCTGTCAACCAGCACCCAGTACTTAGAGGTTTCTACAGGTGCCTGCTGAGAGAAGAAAAGAATCTGAGGGAATCAATTGAGCAGGCCACTCATTTCTTGTCAAAAAGGGGATCTTTTTCATAGAAGCTGAGGAGAGGGTACGTGAAAGATGAAAGGACTCAGCAAGACTGCCTATACTGCAGCTGACTGGGGGTGTAGCTCCCCAGCACACCCTCTTTGGGTGGAGCATTGCCCTGTGCTCGGCCAGGCAGCCCAGGACTTCTGCAAGGTCAGGAAGTCAGGAACCCACTTAAAGCAGAGATTCCCCCATTGTACCCCCAAATACATCACTTTCTTATTGGTCTCAGGGCCTTTAAACTCAAAAAAAAAAAAAAACAAAACAAAACAAACAAACAAAAAAAAACCTGATTGTTTGATCTGAAAACCACTATGGATTTACAAAGATTTCCTATGCAAAGTACTCCTTTGAATCTTAGGAATAAATCCGGGTTGCACATGCCATCCCATTTCATAGCCAGGAAAACAGCTTTGCTGGGATTGGATAATGTCTCAGATCACCTGGCTAGGCAGTGGTGGCCCTGGGACTTGGCTCCATGTTGTCTTCCCTTGTCACTACTAAATCTCAGGTGCCTGCAGACCAATTCATCCATCCTGGCAACCAGCTTGGGCTAGACAGATGTTCTTCTAAATGCCCACTCTGTGCTTCTCCACTCTGTGCTTCCGGTGGTGACCCCGGAAGGCAGGGACTGTGACTTGGATCCTTCTCAATACCTGGCCAGTGCTTGGCCATTGGGTACTTAGTAAATACCTGTTATGCAAATGACGACTGACTGAATGCGTGAATGTCTGAGCAATTAGCAGAAGACTCTAAATATTCAGGGCTGTAAGGGCTAGCTCCCAAACACCTAATATTGACCCAGCATCTATAAGTTCCCAACCTGTCTCTCTACTGTTGGGGAACACTCAGTCTTACCTAAGGAAATCATTACTAAACATATATGCATATTTCATACATGCAGCTTCACGGCCACCATCAAAGAGTCAACAGTTCAGTTTGACCTAACCAATCAGTGAGACAGACTTCTCGGTTCTTATTAACGGCCATAACAACTGGTATCTGCACACCTGCTACACCTGGGCAGGGCACACACAGTCCCAGGATACATGCAACAGGGAAAATAACACAATGGAGTAACTCCTCCCCTTTGTGGGAGCCAGGAGGGACCAGCATAATCAACCCTGGGAAGGAGACAGACAAGTCTCAAAAGCTGTGGTAGTGTGGTAGTGGTACTCCTGGGAGCCCAGCATGACCACAGCCAGTCTCTGTGACAGAAGCTACCCAAGAGGCAGCAGCCACACAGACTGGTCAGAGAAAGTGTCAAGACAGATCAGCAGACCCCAACTGTAAACAGACACTCCTGGGTGTCAAGCCTGGGGTGATAGTCGTACTTGAAGATTTCCTGGAGATAATGGAAGTGAGCTGCGGCTACTCTCTTGAGGACACACTGCATCGTGTCTAACTGTGTGTGTGTGTGTGTGTGTGTGTGTGTGTTTTCACATGTCCCAAAAGACTAAGTTCCTTAAACGAACCAACCAGATCCTATTGCTGAGAGCCCCTTTGGGCAGTGAGTGCCTGACCCAGCACTGGTACAGGGGTCGATCAACCAATCTGGAAAAAAGACAGAGTGAGCCACACATGCGAAAGAAAATGGCAGGAGCTGGAGTAACCCAAGGGATGGAGACTAGGTGAATGAGGACCTAGGGGGAAGCCAAAGTGGAGTTGTAGGTGAATAGTAATTAGCAGGAGCCCAGGGACCAGAGCAGTGAGCCCCACCCTGGCTCCTGTCCGGGAGAAACTTTGTACGCCACGCCCCCGGGGGTGGGGGATACGAAGCCTAAGCAGGAGGCTGAGTTCAGTCACTAGAGGATCCACTTTCAGAATTAGCATCAGTCTTCAAAAGGGAAGTCAGGTAGGGCAAACAGAATAAGAGAAAAAACAGCCCTGAAGACCAAACTCCAAACAGCAGACTATCTGCCCAAGAAGGCACGAGCCCCAAGCAGGCAATCACTAAGGACTCACAAACACCCCAATTACAGAAAGAAAGAGAAGGCGGCAGCAGGTGGCATCTCACAGCAGGGCAGAAGAACAGGTTGCCGGGACTCTGGCCACAAGGGGTGAAAAGTAGAGGCAGCAGAGTCCCGGCTCGCTGTCCCGGAGATCTGCTCTTCTCCAAGTCACCAGAAAAGGAGTGCATGAAAAAGTGGTGGAAGGGGTAGCTCGGCTCCAGGAAACTGTCTCTGCCAGTGCAAAAAGCCTCGCTCACCAGCCTCTTGCTGCGGTTCAGAAAAATGCCTGGCCGCTAGTCCCACCAGAGCACTGTACTACCACCCACCCCCGCCCTGTATGTGACTTTCAGTAAACTAACGCCCTCCTCCACTGTGTACTGCAAAGTGAAATGCTTCTGAGGTCTATCAAGAGACTCCTCATACTTCTGCTTTCCCCTTACTAAAGGCTTCTTCCCAGAAGGCTCAAGACACAGGCTTCACGACTACCCAGACAGCCACCTTCTCAAGGCCCAACAAGCCCCTCAGCTCCACACTCTCCTGTGGACAAAGCTCTGCTCTGAGTTTACCCCTTACAAAAGATCCAAAGCGCCTTTGACCAGGAAAACAAAAACGAGTTTCTGCAGAGGCCAACGACAGACAAATCTCCAACGTGTCTTTGCCATAGCCCAGGTTACCCACTGGGAGCACTGATAGCCCAGAGCAATGGGGACCCCCTCGGAGGTCCTCTTTTCCAGCCATCAAGAGAAGCGAGAGGGCAGGAGGCAGAAGGAGTGCCCCCTGCGCCTCCGGGCCCTCGGGCTTCCCGCCTCCTCGGTGACCCGCTCGAGGCAGATCTGGGGCCGAGGTCCGACGGGCCCCGCCCTGCCACCAGCGGCCAGGCACCCACTGAACAGGAAATTCCACCTGTGCACCCGAGCTCCGGCCACCCACGGGCCGTAGAGAGGAGCTCGGGCGAAACCGAGGGCCCTAAGCAGGTGACGGTGCGCGCCGATCGCGACTGTAGACGCCAGGCCCAGGGTCCCCAGCCCTCGCCCACCTCTAGCTGGGAGTTGTACTTGAGTCCCCCGCCGAAGTCCTGCGAGTTCCTTCCGGCCTTGCGGCCCCGATTGCTCCCCATGGTCTCCGGGGCCCGATCGCTGGTCTCAGATGTGTGGTCCCTGAGGGCAGCCGACTACCATGGCCCGCGGGTTGTTGGGGACACGAGGGACGAGGGGTGCGAGGGCAGGCACGGGCCAAGTTCCGGGGCAGGCCCAGCGCGCCCGGCCGGCGGCGGAGACTCCAGTTCTCATCCTTCCTCCCCGCGCAGGTAGTTTCAGGGTGTGGCCTCCCGGGACGCCCCGCCCCGCCAGCCAGCCAGCACGGGCGCCCGCACACCTGTTACGGCCGGCCCCGCCCCCCAAACCTCAGGAAGCTCCTCCTCTCCCGCCAGAACCCCTGAAAGGAGCACCACAAAGTTCTGGCTCTTTCTTCCTCTTTGTCACAGGTGGCTCTTTCTCCTGGAGCACGACTCTTCAGGCCGACCTTTGATACTGGCCATCTCTCCACCACCTCTTATACAATTTTAATCTCTCTCCTCTGCACCTTCCCCTACAGTCATCTTACCAGATGCCTGTTATTGTCCCTCCAAAACCGTAGCCAGCTGCTGTACGACCAGGCCTTCCCTGTGTGTCATGTCCCCCCTCCTGGGGACAGTAGCAGCCTCTTCTTCCTTGTTGGAGCCACTGACAGTGGCCTGTGTGCAGAGAAACGATTGTAGATTCTCAGAATCTTCCTCCAACTGTTTGTAGCATCAGATACTGACTGCACATCCCGTCTTGAAAATCTTTTTTGTATTTTCGTAGTCCTTCCTGACCCCTAGACACACGGATCCCTCGTCAACCTCCCTTTTTTTTCTACACTCCCTTCTTTTAATTTTTGTTGTTGTTGTTGTTGTTGTTGTTATTGTTTTGTGTTTGTGTGTTTGAGAACAACTTGCAAGATGTCTGGTCTTGCCCGGCAGTGGTGGTGTAAGCCTTTAATCCCAGCACTTGGGAAGCAGAGACAGGTGGATTTCTGAGTTTGAGGCCAGCCTGGTCTACAGAGTGAGTTCCAGGTCAGCCAGGGCTACACAGAGAAACCCTGTCTCAAAAAACCAAAAAAAGAAAAAAGAAAAAAAAGTCTGGTCTCTCCTTCCACCTTGTGAGTTCTAGGGATGGAGGATCAACAGGCTGGGCAGTAAGAGCCCTTACTGGCTGAGTCATCCTGCAGGGCCTACACTTTCCTTCTTTAAGGAAATCTGCCTTCCCGGTACAGACAAGTGTTCCCTCTAGTTTAGCAATCACCTGGATATTTCTCCCCTGATATTCTGCAGTCTGGCATAGTGAACCAAAACTACTGAGCTCATAGTATGTGCTGTCATAGGTCTTGGGAAACAAGAATGAGCAAAATGAAAACCCCTACTTTGAAATTAACAAGCCCCAAGTTTCCACCTAGGACCCACCCCTTCTTAAAATAATGTAATTCCTATGAGTCTCACAGCAGCCACAGCAAGCAGAGCCCTCTGCTGATGTGTTCTGGATACAAGTGATGTAACCACTCTGGGGGATATTAGACTAAAGAGAGTTGATGATCGTGTCTTCTGACATAGACTTGTCCTACCTTGGTGGGCAGACGACTCTTCCTCCCTGTGAGCCAGGACTGGGTCTTTCTGTACCTCTATCATTACACTACTGAGTCTCACTGACCGGAGTCCTCCAAGTCTAAGTTCTAACAATTTTATGTGCATGGAAATGAATCTGCCACCATACTGCGTGCAAAGCATTCCAAAGCCAAATGGAGTATATTGAATCCTGTTTTGGATTACCACTGGTACAACACCCTTTAATTAGTGAGTGACTGAACACTCCTTACCTGGATTGGAGGCAGCAAAGACCAGAAGGGACTCTCAGTTTTGAACCTGCTATCCCGTTGAGAAAAGAATGACTCATTTTCTTTCCCAACTTCCTACAGTTTCATCCTTTATCTCAGAAAGCTAAATGTGTATCTCATCTGTGAGAGGCACCCATCTGGTCATTTGAGTGTAAGGCAAAGGAAACAAATCTGTTGTAAATCCAGCGGAAGAGTCACCTTCCTGTGTCATGCACACCCTATGTGCATGCCTATGACATCTCTATGACCTATATAAACTTTATGCTGACATCTTAAACCTGTTTGGCTTAACCCTTATAAAGTAAGTCTATATAAGGCAGGTGTGGTGGCAAGCACACGGGCCAGCTGGTCTACCTAGTGAGCCCTGCCTCAATAAATAAATGATAAAAGTATGCATGATGTCAAGTACTTTTGTCTCTAAATTGTCAATGGAGAACCCCAAGAATAGCCAGTCTAAAGACCCCAAAACCTGAGATGGAGCTCAGTAACAGAGTATGTATCATATGAGTGGTTATGCATTTGATACTCAGCATTACACACACACACACACACACACACACACACACACACTCATGAATGCCTGCATGCACATAGTCTTCGGTCCTTCTCACCTCTAACTGTACCAGGCTAACTCAGAACCAGATGAGCCAGCCTTCACCACATGCCTTCCTCACTGCACGACCATGCTCCTCCCTGTGCTGGATCAGCTTAGTCCAAAGCTGCTATAGAAGTCTCTCCCTGGATTTCTCAGAACACACTGCCTGCTGGGAAAGTTGAGTTCATGTTTCTAAGACCTTTGGAGGGTTTCTCCAACTCACTCATGTCCTTTGGGCAGGTCACTTAGAGGATGGGCAAATGTAGGGCCCGCCTCGGGCTAAATCACCTGCTTAAGCTGGTGAGGATAAGGGAAGGGGGAGTCAGCATGTAGACCGAGCTCAAGTTTAAAGTCACCAAAACTCTTAAGACAGCAGGGCCAGGAAGTCTGAGAGCCACTCCTTCAAAGAAGAGGAAAACCCTGCAGCAGTAAAGATGCATTGGAGAGATTTAGAATGAGCAGAACAAGTTACGGACACCTCCTCCACATACGTCTTTGTGTCTCCTGGAGTAAGCAGGGTCTATCTGACATGGTGCTACTGGCTAACCTGTGCAAGATTATTTGAGTGGCAACACTTCACATTCAAGCAAAGATCTCCATGCTAAGTGTTCGTGTTCCCTTCACAGCCTCCTGGTTTGACAAGCCACTTTGTCAAACCTGTTTGTCTCCTGCCCTCCCCATTTGCCGTAACCACCTTGCCTACTCCTGGTGAGACCCAACGTCATCTGGCACATCACATCTGTGACACTCTCCCCCAGTGTAACTAAGCTCCTTCCTGAAACAGCTGCACAGTTTACGGAATGTTTTGGTTTTCCTCCTGACTCTCAAACTGCTGTTGCAAAACAGAATTGCCTGATGACAGTTCATGAAGCTAACTATCAGCTTATTAAGCCTTGTCCGGGCTGTAGTTGAGTTGTTTTTCAGTCACAGTTTAGAAACAAAAGCACACTGTAATTTTATGGGGATTAAGCCAAATGGGTTGAACTTAATTAGTGTAAGGTTAAACTTCTGTCATGCACAGTGTACTCAATATCTTGATCCCACCCAGTGATCCCTAGGAAGGACAGGGACTGACATCTGTAATGAATGCACTGGGTCCAAGTGGCCACATGAGTGCTCCCTGGGTTAGACACCTATATAGTTCTATGAGCTAAAAGCAAAAGCTCTAGAGACCTGAGGTGGGCTATGCAGCTGCTCTATCCACAAACAACAGCACATCTGAGCAGAGTCTCATTGTCTGTGGCTTTGCATAGCCGTGGCTTTGCAGGACCATCTCACTAAATGGTTTCTATGCAATCAGCCCGTGCTAGAAGCATTGCTCATTTCTTTCTTTACTGATCCCACCCACCTACAAACAACAAATGCACTAATCAATAGCCTGACCGTTCGACTTCCAAAATATGCTTGCCATCTCTCTGCTCTGTCTTCTGCCATGCCCCACACAGGCCACCATCATTTCCTCTGTAAAAATCTACATTAGTCCTGGAAGGCTTTCTTTATCCACTTTGCTCCACTCAGATCCATTTGTTTTCTTGGTGGTGCTGGGGAATCTCAGGCTGTCTCTCTTATATTGTAGGTCAGCATTCCATCAACAGAGCCATGGTCCTCATCCCAGTGTCAGTCCACTGAGATCACAGTCCAAGACAGAATGCATCCAGAGTGTTTGGGTTCTCAAAACACGAAACTCCCAAAGGCAAGGAGTAGCATCTGCCTTCCCAGCACGTGCAATGAATCATGGTTATTAAAAGGTACGTGTGCAAAAGATGGCAACAAACACTTTCCAGTTTTCTGCTGTCACCCAACTTTTCAGGAATAAATGTGGTTAAAGTACACAAGACGGCTATAGTCTCTACCCCACCGGCTAACCGTAAGGCAACACCCCTGTGATGGATAACGGAGTAAGACAATGCAGGTCATCTCTCTCCCTCATCAGAAATACCTGGGCCCAGAATTTTCTGGGATTTGAGAATATCTGCATACATATAATCATATCTTAAGGACAAGATTCATTAACTTTTCATATATATATCTTATCTGTGTAGCAGAGTGCAATTTTATACACCATTCTTAGTGTGTGTGCAGTTCATCTGGGGTGTGGAATTTTCCGTATGTGGCATATTGATGCTCAAAAATGTATTTCTCTTTATTAGAATAGGGTTGTGCTACACCTGTCGAGTGCCTGAGTGAGTGAGTGAGTGAGTGAGCATGTGAGTGAGTGAGCATGTGAGTGTGAGTGAGAGAGTGAGCATGTGAGTGAGTGTGAGTGAGAGAGTGAGCATGTGAGAGAGTGAGTGAGTGAGTGAGCATGTGAGTGAGTGAGCATGTGAGTGAGTGTGAGTGAGAGAGTGAGCATGTGAGAGAGTGAGTGAGCATGTGAGTGAGTGAGTGAGTGAGCATGTGAGTGAGTGTGAGTGAGAGAGTGAGCATGTGAGAGAGTGAGTGAGTGAGCATGTGAGTGAGTCAGTGAGTGAGCATGTGAGTGAGTGAGCATGTGAGTGAGTGAGCATGTGAGTGAGTCAGTGAGTGAGCATGTGAGTGAGTGAGCATGTGAGTGAGTGAGTGAGTGAGCATGTGAGTGAGTGAGTGAGTGAGTTAGTTAAAGACAGTCTCACTATGTAGCCCAGGCTGGCCTGAAACTCACAGAAATTCCTCCTACTTGTTGGGATTAAAGACATGTGCCACCATGCCTGACAACCCGAGACCTCGTCACTTCTCCTCAAAACCACACACCTGATCCCAAAATAACCTCTTCTCGTGCCACTATGAGAAACTGCTGTGCCATTTTTCTGATTACTTCTTAGGCTTTAGTTTAGTAATCTGTACCTGAATATCTGTACACTAACATCTACTTTTGCCTTTTTTTTTTTTTTTTAAAAAAAAAAGACAGAGCTTATTTCAAGACAGTGTTTCTCTGTGTACTCCTGGCTGTCCTGGAATTTACTGTGTAGACCAGGCTGGCCTCGAACTCCTGGGTGCTGGGATTAAAGGCGTGTACTACCACCACCTGGCTTGCTTGTTTTTAACCCTTTCCTTTACAACGTTCAACCACAGTGCCCCATTGTTTTCTGTGCAGACTCTCCTGCAGTTTCATTTTGTTTTCGCAAAATGTATTTCATGCTGGAGTTTTTTCACTGGGCTCCCAGGACTGTAGTTTTCCCTAAAAACCATCCTGTTCAGAAACTCACCAAAGGCTTATTTTCTTTCTGTCTTTACACATTAGTTTATTTACTTTTGTGTGTTTGTGTGGGCATGCTCTGCCTCAGTGGCACACGTGTTAAGGGCAGAGGACAACCTACAGAAATTTGTTCTCTTCCCACTATGTGGGTTTGAGGGATCAAATTCAGGCCATTAGGCTTGGCTGCAAGCATCCTTACTCAGTGAGCCATCTTGCAGGCCCAACGGTTTACTTCCTTTCTTTGGAGGGGATTGGTTTCACAGGGAGTGTTTTTGTTTTGTTTTGTTTTGTTTTGTTTTAAAATATGGATTCCTATCTGGTTGTCTCTTGTCTCCTAGAAAGCTCTGTACTTCAATTCTAAATTCATTAGGAAGTGGGAACAGTAATATTGAATCTGTCATTCCTGCTTATTGACTTGTTGAATCCTTAGAAAGTAAGACTTCATAACATTTGCTTATATTAGCATGCGTGCACACACATGCTCAGTTGGCTGCACTGCTTTGGGACCTGGAGGGGTATGGTTCAACATGGTGGAAGCACGTTGTGTGTGGAGGCTGGACTCGAACTCAGAGATCTGCCTACCTCTGCCTTGGGAGTGCTGGGTTTAAAGGCCTGCACCACTACATACCCCACCTCAACAGCACCAATGGCATTCCGTCCTTGTAGAGCCCTCTTTATATTCAAGCTACTGCAGACTATCTGGTTTAGTTTTGCTGTTGTTGTTGTTTTTCACAGTGTTGGGGCTTGAGCAAAGATCTTCCTATTCCAGGGGCAAATGCTAAATCACTGAGCTACACTCACAGCACAATCTGTTGCTTTTACGGGTAGGACTCTGGGGATTTAAACTAGTTCCTTGATTCACTGACATCGTTAAGCATATGGATGTTTAACTATCTTCTCTTGAGCAGTCAGAGTCATTTACAGCTTTCGCTTTCAGCTGCTGAGTCCTAGGCATCTTTACGTATGCTTACGTATACAGTCCATGTTCATGGAGGAGAGGGTACCTGACTCAGTCCTAAGCATCATTATGCACACACTCCGCATTTTACAGTGTATATTGCTCACACTACCCACAGCCATTTCTTTAATATATCCTGATGTCATTTACAGAATGAAATGTCAAAGTCTTTTTTTTTTTTTTTTTTTTTTTCCGAGACAGGGCTTCTGTGTATCCTTGGCTGGCCTAGAACTTGCTCTGTAGGCCAGGCTAGCCTTGAATTTATAGAGATCCACCTGCCTCTACCTCCCAAGGGATTAAAAGCTTGAGGCACCACCACCCACCCTGCTTGATGTGTCAAAATCTATGCCTTGCTCCCTTGGTCTTTGTTTCTTGGACTTTCAGTAACAAAGGTAGGGTGTTTTATTTTATTTATTTTTATATTGGTGCTGGAGGCCAAACCCAGGGCCACACTCATGCTGAGCTGTGTGCTATAACTCCGAAGTGAAACCTTGGTCTCTGGGAGCTGGAACCTTTTGAAGAAATAAGGTCCCCATAAGTTCCAATTGAGGCTTCCATTTAGAATGCAGGAGCACACGACAGTAACTTATTCTATCTGTATCTGCAATTTTTCTCTCCACCCAGAGAGCCCTCACGTGACTTTGTTGCTTTAGCAACACTGGGGATTAAACCTGAGGTCTCGTGCACGCCGGGTAAGTACAGCCCCAGCCTCACTTTTTACTTCTTAAAGATTGATTTATTTATTTTATGTATATGAGTACATTGTCACTATCTTCCCGACACACTAGACAAGGGCATCGGATTCCATTATAGATGGTTGTGAGCCACCATGTGGTGGCTGGGAATTGAACTCAGGACCTCTGGAAGAGCAGCCAGTGTTCTTAACCTCTGAGCCATCTCCCCAACCCCTTGAGTATTTCTTAAATGCATAAAATGTTTTAGTTGGGGTCTTCTGGTGTGTCATCGACAGGGCGCTCATATACATCAAATAAATGTGTTTTAGTCAAGTTCATCCTCCATTCCCATTCCTTGACTCTAATTGTTCCGCTAACTCTCCTCCCCAGTATTCTCACCTCCAAATCTCACGTTTGGTTTTCTAATCCACAGAGTCCACTTCATGCTGCCAATATGTGCATGGGTACAGGGGCATTTACTGAGCATGGGCAGACTCCCTGAAAGGAACTGCCTCTCCTTCTCCCAGAAGACATCAATTGCCAATTAACTCCTCAGCAATGGGTGGACCTCATGACCTCCCTCGTCTGTGTTGCGATTTTGTGTGGTTTCATCCTCAGGAGGCCTTACAACAGTTGTGAATTCAGATGGGCAATATTCCCTGTTACGTCCAGAGAACAGTTTTGCAATAGCCTCTGGCTTCTACAATCTTTACACTCCACTCCCTCTTCTCCCAGAGCTTTAGGAGAGGTCTCTGTGTATACAGATGTCCTGCGTAGAGCTGCAACTCTGAAATCTCTCATTCTGTGCATAATGACCAGTGGTGAGTCTCCACATTATTAATTACCATCTACTACAAAAGGAGCTTCTCTGGTGAGGGTTGAGAAACTCAATAATCTGTTACAGGAACTTTAGGCGGTGGGGCATCGCTGGAGGAAGTATGTCATTGCAATCAAGCCTTGAGGATTTATTTTTGATACAGAGTATCACTAAGTAGCTCTGGCTGGCCTTGAATAACCAGAGATGCATCTGTCTCTGCTTCCTGAGTGCCAGCATGAAAGGCATGGACCCACAAGTGGCTGAGTTAGAGGTTTCATAACCTGACTCTATCACTGTCCACATTCTACTTCCTGACTGCCTGTGCCCTCCACGATGGGCTTCATCACCTCAGGAACTGTGAACCAGAACAAAGCCTTTCTCCCACAGTGGTTTTGTGTCAGGGTACTTTATAACAGCAACAGAGAAGCAACTAGGGCACTGCAGAATCGCTGACACACAGGAAGATGTGTATGTGTCTGATCTAAGTTCTGACACATACGCTACCTGAGGGACTACTACCATTATCTAGAATGTTCTTTTAGTTTTGATGATCAGTGAGCACAGCGCTGCAACAAAATGACCATAGGACCAGGCTTTCCAATTGCTCTACTTCAAGGTATCAAAATACAAGTTAGAAAATAGTAAGAGAGTGTATTAGTCAGCCTGGCACCATTGAGACAAAATGCCATGTTTACAGCTTTATAAAGAGGAAGAACTATTTTTGTTGCTACTTTCAGTCCACAGTCACTTGGCCATGTGGTGAGACAACCCATCACATTGGAAAGCATGTAGCAGAGATCTGCTCACCTCCTAGAGACTACAAAGCAGCATCCTAAGAAGGGAAGGGGCTAAAGCCCCAATGTATCTCCCAAGGGCACTTCCCCAAGGGCCTAACTTCCTCATGCTAGGTCTCAACAGTATCACATGCTAGAGGTCAAGCCTGACAAACAGGCCTTTAGGGAGACATTCGGGATCCAAACTTGACAGAGTCCACCAGTCAAGCATGAAGCTTCAAGGTTGACCTTGAAGCTGTATGAACCAGGAGTAGTGGCAATACCTAAAATAGTACTTGGGGAGTGGTGGCAAGGGGGACAGAGTTAAACATCTCCAGATCTCTCTTGGCTGTTTAACAAATCTGCGGTCAGTCTGAGCTACATGAGAGCCTGTCTCAACCCCACTCCCCTTAAAGCTATAAGAGAGAGAGCTTAACTCCCTACTCTTTTAAGTGTAAGCTACATGTAACAGTATCTTTCCAAGGACAGCACTGTGGGGGAGGGGTTGCATCACTTTTAAAATAGATAAATCTGCCACCACCAGGCTACCCAGATAATCAAGGTCACTACCGACTGCATCATGTGGACAATGATTTTTCTTTTTGTTTTTTGTCTGTGATCGTCCATCGATGTAACTCTACCTAGCACAGAGAGCGGCAGTTGTTTAGTGTGTGTGTGATGGTTTGTATATGCTTGGCCCAGGGAGTGGCACTATTAGGAAGTTTCATAGCCTTGTTGGAGTAGGTGTGCCACTGTTGGTGTGGGCTTTAAGACCCTTGTTCTAGCTGCCTGGAAGTCAATAGCCTTCAGATGAAGATGTAGAACTCTCAGCTCCTCCTGCACCATGCCTGCCTGGATGCTGCCATATTCCCACCTTGATGATACTGGACTGAACCTCTGAACCTGTAAGCCAGCCCCAATCAAATGTCCTTATGAGCTGCCTTGGTCATGGTGTCTGTTCACAGCGGTACAACCCTAACTAAGACGGTGTGTCTTGGGTTTGATCTCAAACAAAGAAATTGAGTACATGACCCCCAGGGAGGCTCTTATAAGACAAATATCAAACACACTCTGATGGTGTGACAGTGGGATAGCCTGATCTATGTAGCTTCACACACATGCACAAGCATGCGCGCGCGCGCGCACACACACACACACACACACACACACACACACAGTAGCAATATCTGGATCCTAAAGGCTTTATCTCCTTATAAAATAAAATTATTTGGGAAAAATTATTTCATCTCTTTCCTGTCTCCCAGGTTTCCATTTTGGATTTGGTACATACATAATTTAAACGTAACACTAAATATCTACTTGGTGCTGCTTCCTTAAAAAATGCCATTGATGGTAGGTGCAGCTCTACACAGCTGGAGGCTGGGGAAATGGTTGTCGAAGTGCTTGTTGTGTGAGCATCTGACATGAGTTCCCAGGATTCACACAAAGGCCAGAGGCTGGGCAAAGCACACCCACTTGTAATCCCAGCCCTGGGAGGTAACGGTTTCCCAGGCCTGCTGATCTGTCTAGCCAAAAGGGGAGATCTAGGTTTAGTAAGAGTCTAAGTGGACTGGCAGGAGCACTCGGCAGTTCAAAGAGTACTTACTGCTCTTCCGAGAAATGGGGGTTCAGTTCCCAGCATCCATGTTAGACAGCTCACAAACCCTGTAAGTTCAGCTCCTGGGTCTCTGCCAACATATACAAACACAGCATACACACACACACTGAATTTTTTTCCCTAAGGTGGAGAAAGCAATTGAGGAAGACATCTGACATCAATTACTAACTTTCATGTATACAGGCATGCACCCATCCGTCCACAAACATATACACAAATACATACACACGTACTTTGAGACAGGGTCTCCTACATAGTCCAAGTTGGTCTTGGACTATGAAAACCAGGCTGGCCTTGAAGTAGCTGACATGCCTCAGCCTCCTAAGTGCTGGCATTACAGGAGTACACCGCTGTGACCCAATATTTGACTTTTAAATTGTTATCCAGATCTGGATTTTCTTGGCCAGACATCTACAGACTTCTCAAGTCCTCTCTAATCTATTTCAAAGGTTTTAGGGAAAATGTAATTTATGCCTAACCTCTGGGCTGCTCGACAGAAGGACTGACTAATGAAGTCTGTGATCAAGGACACAAAACACAAAGAGGACAGAAAGACATCCCTATTTCATAGGCCAAAAGTCTCTTCATTTTATAAATGAAGGGAAATATTCCTTTTTGTCAGACTCCAGCTGTGTCACTAGGTGCAGGTGACCCTATGGGCATGTTTCAGCTACTTCTTTTTGCTCTGCCCTTGCTCATGATTTCTCCTAAGAATCCGTTTCTATGGATACACCCCCCCCCCCCCCCCCCACCCCCGATCCTCTGGAATCTTAGGGACTCAATGCACTCTAACTTGCTAAAAATAAGGAGTATCGATTGTCACAGCAACCAAAACCACCAAAGATCATTGGCAGACCTGGGTCTGGCACAGATCTCAGCCACTGGGCTTAGATTTGCAATTGAGAGCGGACAGGCAGACAGGCCCTGCACACTCAGCAGCAGCCAGCACCTGAGATTCACTGCAAGGTGGGTAGGGCCACACTCTCCAGAGGTCACAGCTTAGTCATCCAAGCAGAAACCAGGAGATGAGTAAGTTTCTTTCTGTGGCCATGAGGGAGCCATACTACTAGGGTGAGGTCAAAGGGCAGTTCCTGGTTTGCATTTCTGTGGGCGTTTCCTTACAAAATTTAATCACTATATGGCTACCATAAACACAACTACCTCTACAGTTTAAGGCAGATTCAATTAAACGAGTCAACGCCTTGCTGAGTGCAAAGCAAATGTGTACTGGGTTGAGACACACAGGCCTGGCTGCAGTAATTGTGTTCTGGTCCAACCTCCACCATAGCTGTGTTAATCCATTGTAGGTTATGCACTATCCTCTCCCAAAATTTGAATTCCCAGGAGTAGTCCCTTATCAACAGCGTGCTGGTGACAAGCTCTGAGAGCTGACCAACTGGATAGAATTGGACAGGGATTGGCTTGCAAAGATGACCAAGCCACACAGTACTTGAGAATGGATGTGCAGACACTAGGCACCAAATAAACAAAGCTATATTTGAATTAAGTAATGAATGGTAAAGTCGCTTCCCAGACAGCAATAGAGGGTCCAATGGTAACTCTTTAGAGTGCTGAAACACTTCAAATATAAAGGGCCCTCTTTGTGACTCTCTCGGGCAGCAAACTGAGGGGACTCATAGAAGCATCCGGGTAGTGTTGACTGCTGGCAGCCACCCCCACCCCCCCATGATCCCTGGCTTAGAAGCTCATATAATATGACCCCAATAACTACATGCTTCATAACATGTGTCAGCTCTTGTAGCCAAGCATTTGAGACTGAGAGCAAAGCCCTGGAAGCAGCTAAAAACCCAAGTCACTGAGTACAGGGGCCTTCTAATGGCAAGTTACTTAAAGTCAGACACACCTGCAATGGACAGATTCCTGAAAATTCAGCCATAGCTCTATCAACACTATATCCTCAACATCGGGAAGAAGTCTTGACTTAAGTTTTGCAAAGTGCCTCAGGCAGGCAGGCTTTCCTTCATCTTTCTTTGCTCTGAAGATCTTGCTGCACGTTCAGTGCTAGCCCTCAGCTCCTCAGTCCTTCTGTATCAGCGACCCCTCCCCCAGGTGCCGAGAGTAATTCCACAACATCCAGCTTCTTGGGGTGTGCTGTGTGTGGGGAGCTAGGTGCAGGACTGCTGTACCTGCTTGGAGGGCAGAAGAGGATGTCAGATCCCCTGGAACTAGAGGTCCAGATGGTCAGGGGACCCCAACCTGGTCCTCTGGGCTCTTAACCATTCAGCCACCACTCCAGCCACGGTCTCCTTTTTATTATTACTGTTATTTGGGGGGGGGGGGGAATGAAAACGGAGCTTTTGGTTTAACTTACTACGGCCACTGTAATACAAGCTAATAACTCTTCACAGAAGCAGGACTAGAAAGCGCCACCATCACAGATCAATGCCATGGTCAGTACCACAAGGTGCTCAGGGGGAGTTAAAGTGTTTATTGATGTAGGTAAGTTCTGTACATTCTCCACAGATCATACTAAGGAGTTTGTAGGTGAAGTTTCAATCTGTGCATAGTGGGAAGAGGCTAGGGCCAAGGAGGGGAAAGGAAAAGGGGGGGGGGATCACAGAAAAATACAAAAAAACAAAACAAACAAAAAAACCAACAGGTTACCAGAACCTTCAGACTAAAACAAAACGAGCAGCAAAGTTCTATAGGCTGTGAGCATCAGCTTCAGCTACATGACATTACAGATGAATGTGAAGGAAACAAACATTTTCAAAGATTTCCACAGTGTCTACCGATCCAATCTCATGTACAACCCAGAACATTGCCTCCTGTGAACTCTCGTGGGTCCTCAGCCATGTTTATTATGGTATTCTCTGAGCGGACATCAAAGAGGCTGGAGAGCGGTGGAGGTGAGTGAGGTACAAAGGCAGGCAGAGGGTCAGTGCACGGGAGGGAGATGTCCAAAGAGGAGGTGGGTGCACGCTCGGATGCCCTTGGTAAGGAAAGTGGATAGGAAACCGCTTCCGTAAACAACTGTGGAAGAACACAGACTGACTATGAGCTAGTTGCTATGGAAGAACTGGATTTGAAGGAAAGCACAGTGGATCTATGTTTGCATCCGGCTAGCTCAAGGTGCCTTGGCCCTGCTTGGTGACAGCTGGTACAGAAGCACCCAGACACCCAGCCCTGGAAACACTAGGCTTCCAAAGAGACTATGCCTCAAACTGTCAGTAACTGTATACAATGTACTTCAGTTCCACTTACATTTCTCAGCAACCTGAAAAGGGAAATACTGCCTTTATACATTAAAAACAAATAATAATAAAACCAGCACAGCAAATGAGCCTAAAGAACTGACTTACGTAACGGGAACAGCCTGTGTATATAGTCTATCATCAAAAAAAAAAAAAAAAAAAAAAAAAAAATCAACATTTTCCATTTATATAGAGCATGTGTGAGACAATACAATAGGAGTGGCATCTCTAATTTAAAAAAAGAAAACTACATCCATCAGATAGCTGCAATAGATTTTTTTCATTTCACTTAAGGTTTATATATCATATATTGTTATATTAACATCTTTTTAACCCATTTAAAAGAATGGAAATTGCAATCCTACAGTAGTACTTTATAGTCTTATCAATCCAGGAGAGCAGGATGTAGGATGAGGTCTTCTGGCACCACTGGTGGTCAGCAGTCAAGCACACACACTGAGCCTCTTCCAGCCCACCTGCAGCAGCCTCAGCCAGGGTGTCACACATGCTGTCCTTAAATCTGCATCTGCTCCAGGTATTTGTAGGTTGGGTTTTCATAACCATGGTTCTGCATCTTGTTCAGGTGACGCTCTTCTGGGGTGAGCATTGGGTCAACCTGTAGGAACAAAGACTGCAGGTCACTGTGGGATACTGAAGAGGCCTGTAGAGCATCAGAACATCAGGCTATTCGCTGTCCAATCCCGTGGGAATCAAAACAGCCTAGCATCCTTCTTAAGTGGACAGATCAAACAAGAGCTGGTATCAAGGACACAGGGCAGGGAAGAAGGAGGTCAGAGGGAATGCTTCCCTCTGAAAGCTTGGTCCTGGTGAGAGAAACAGCCTGCTGACAAACTTGCTAATTTCACTTTGGTCCTTGGGATCTACATGGAAGAAGAGTCACTCCTTCTAATTGTCCTCTGACCTCTATATGTGTATCATGTCATGCATCACACACACACACACACACACACACACACACACAATGTAAATCAGTTAATGCTCCTTTGCTGTCCTGTTTTTTAACACAAGGTGGCAGTACTGTTCCCTTTTTCAAGTTGCTGTGAAACTGAAGCACACTGTGACACATTTACTCAACTTTTAAAGGACCAGTTTCCTGGTAGCCACAGTAACAAGTGGCTTCCAACCACTTAAGTTCTGGGATAGTGGGCAAGTCATGTCATGCTCAGCTACGAGATAGGGAAATGGGACAGCTGATCTCTATCTATCCTCAGCTCAAACCCTGCAGCAGGGGCCGGGTTCCAGAACTCTCCCACAGTATACTACATTCCTTGTGTCTTTACGTAGTCTAGAATCAAGAAACTAAACATTTTCCACTAGAAACGGAGCTGCAAACTACTTGAATTATGCACCAGCGGATACAGAACACAAACTACTTGAATTATGCACCATCGGATACAGAACACAAACGCCTTGCATTTGCTGCTTGTCCCCATCTAACCGTTATCAAAGAGCGAGGCACAGACAACATATCTAGCACGCTCAGGACTCCTGGTTCAATCCCTGGCAACATGAACAGGTGGATAGCACACACACTCACACCTCAATCAGATATCTGAGCAACCAAGTGAAACTGAAGCACATTGTGACATTTACTGAACTTTGAAAGGACAAGTTTCTTGAAGCCACAGTGACAAGTGGCTTTCTGAAAAAAACATGCCAAGAAAATACTGAAAAAACTTTTCACTTTCTGAAGGATATATTATGACCTCCTGGAACTGACCCATTTAACCGATTAAAAGCCATGCTGAAAGTGGGTGACAGTCCCTTAAAACAAGAGCAACTCAGCAATGGCTCATCTCCAAATGGGACCTAATAACCCAATGATTCATACAAAGGACAACAGCAACATGCCCAGCACTCAGTAAGTCCAGATCTTTGAAATTACATACAGTTCCAGCCCTAACCACTCACCCCCGGTTGACAGTGCAGAGGCAACCCTCATCAGCTTTGGCCAAAGGGAGAAGGTGGCCCAGTCCTTACCTCCACAATCCCATGGCTGATGGTGCTGTACTGCCTCTTCCTCAGCATCACCAGGCTGATAACGACGACTGTAGCAATGGCCACTGCGATGACCAGCAAGCCAATAAGGGCATTGCTGCTCAAACTGAAGTCCTCCCTTAAAGGTCCCACAGATTCCTAAAGCAATAAAGCACACAGGAAACACAGTCCAGTAACTACGTGGAAACCGAACGAGGACCGTGTGCCTCTCAGCAGGCTTCAAAAACTCAGGGCAACAAAAAGATCCTGCTTTGTCAGCATCAGGGAGGCGGCCCACTTTTTCTAATCTATATGGACATCATCTTTTTTTTTGCAGTCTTACTCAGAAATACAGGAATCGGGAACTAGAGCCCCTTAGTAACTGAAAATACCACGGATCTTTCATTTCCACTTGAACTAAGGATGACTGAAAAGAAAAAGACATTCTCGAGTAAACACATACCGGCTCTTCCTCAAGGCCCCCAACTCTCTCGGCATTGAAAATCATTTCCTTAACATCCAGAGTCTCATCGATGACCTGAAAGTCACAAATACCAGCATTTACTCAGTGAGTGGGAGGGAAATGAACGCAAATGTCACTTCCTTATAGTGCTCCTGTAAGGGGGCATTGAGAAGGAAGCTCTTTCTTCCATCACACTGATCCAGGGGTAAGCGTAGGGCAGGCGTGCTGTGTGGTGGCTGCTCTAGTCTAGCGAGGCTCTTGACCTGAACTTTCCTTCAAGTAACTGTGGTAGCAACAAAGCTCAGGACAGACAGACAACTGACAAACATTTAAACACTAAACTCAGGCCCAGCAAACACCCAGCAGGTAAAAGTGTTTGTCAGCAAACCTGATAATTTCAGTTTGGTCCTTGGGATCTACATGGGAAGGAGAGAACGACTCCTAATTGCCCTCTGATCTCTGTCTGCATACCATGGCATGCATGTGACACCCCCCCCACAACCCCCCACACACACAAGAGCAACTGAAAAAAAAAAAAATCTAGTTCAGCTGAAGGCAATTAAACAATCTAAATGGAGAGAAAACACCAGAATGAAAGGAGGTGTAAGAAAAACAGAAAGCTCAATTTTACTCAATTCTCAACCTAATAAACATGTACTTACTTGAAAATAGCCTCTGATATATACCTTTCATTACAGGTGTGTTTTTTCTACCTTATATTAAGAAAAAAGCAGCCTCACTGGTCCCCTCATCTGCAATTTGTCGGCATGGTTGCTCCCCTATCGTCGACTAGTGGAAGACTGGCACACGCTGGCCTGGACGTACTAACTACCACGCCTTTTGCTCCAGTGTACAAAAGGAAGTGTGTTATGCAAACGACAAGCAGCTCACCATGTTTTCATCCATTTTATTCTTACTGTTAATCACTTTTTCTTCTGCACCAATCAGTCCCCCGTCTTGCTCTGCCATTCCAGAGCCTGTGTAGAAAATGTTCACAGCTGAGTTTCTTTGCAGCCCACCTGCAGCCAGTCTCTCAGAAGCAGCAAATCCCTGCCTGAGGGCCATAGAGCTTCTTACCAATACCCCCATGACTCTGTAAACAGTCACTGCATTGGCATGTTTGAGGATGCACTGTGCTTTGCAAGGATGAATGGTACAAGCATTTTCAAGACTGATGCATATAATGAAGGAAGACAAAGTGCTTCCTGAGCTCCCACCTGAAGGAATGGAATGTAAGCTTTGGAGAAGCTGAGCCTGAGGGTGTTCCAGAATATAAAACATGCTCCATCCCTTACGGATGACTCTAATAGCACTTGCTATGCAACCACACAATTCTGTGGTACCTAAAGCCTACTGAATAGATGCATGTGTGCTTTCAGCATAATAGTTTACTCCAAAAGAAATTGTTTCTGCTTCAAACCCCTGCCACCTTCTACCCTATAGTTGTCCTATTTGCCCTTCAAGCTTCAGGTTCTCTAGGGAGACATTTCTAGGTTGTAGCAGTTAACATAAGTTTGTAATTGTCTCCTTTTATGTCTCCCACTGGATGTCTGATCCCTCAGACCTGATCCTAGAGTTACATCTCAAATTGTAGGTAAGCCTAGGTGAACAGGAAGAAGCAGTTTATCCACATGGAGAAGTTTAACCAAGGTGAAAGGAGCAAGAACAGCACCTGTCCTTTTTCCAAGGTCAGAAATGGCTTGAGCCAACATCACTCATGTGTATGTGGCACATAGATGACAACGTCCAAATACACACCATGTATGGACTCAGCTCAGATGTAGAAATAAAAATCCCTTTTATTTTTAGCTTCAAGCATGTTATTTCTAGCTATTAATATATTCTTATTAATAAGAATATACTTAGTTTATATATGTATATGTGATTTGAATCCTTTATAGAGACTTGGCAGCCACCTTGACATGCTTGCATTCAGCACTGTTGCTCTGGATATGCCTGATACAAAGCCCAGCCACAGAGAAGTTTTTCACTTCACAACTAGACTTGTTTTCTTAACACAGTCCAACAGGAGTGATTAATAATAGCCATGAGGCTGCTGAGCTTGCAGCCTAGTTAATTTATTAACTCATACACTGTAGCCAAAGCGATGCATTTTCTTCCTAAAGCATTTACTTCAAAAGAAAAGCATAACCTGATACCAGTTATCTGTGTCTCAAAGGAAACAACAGTGCCTGCCTACGATTCAAGAAAGAGGAACTTAGAAGGGCTTACTTAGCATGGATGCTCATATCAAGACGACTAAATTCTAATTCTGAGCTCTGCCCACCTATGCTCTCTTCAAAATTTTAAAAGTCATAAGGGCAAGACTCTCAGAATACAAAGAAATACTGAATCAACTCACCTAAAGGCTTGCTTTGCTCCAGGCTATCCCAATACTGTATTTCTGACTAAACTTACTTTGGTTTCATAATGCACAGAAATGACTTTAAGAGACCAAAGTTAGTAGTTATGTTGTCCCAACACATTTTTTTTAAAGTAAGAAAGCTAAAGACAGTGTGGCTTAGTACCTAAGGCATACACCTGAGATGAATATTAGCACAGTGACTCCCAAGAAGAGGAGGCCCAGCTGAATGCAAAGAACTTTCAGGAGTTAAATCACACTCTTTGATTCTAAGAATAAAATATGGTATAAATTAGAACACCGAATTCTGAGGCAGGGAATCTCACTTGGTACAGCCATGACCACACTACCAAAGCCAAGAGAGTACACTCATAAATTACACTATGAAGAGGCACTACTACCCAGGACTCCAGAAGAGAGGGGACTGTCTAACCACTTGGGAGATTCTGTAGCTGTCACTAGCAACTCAGGCAACAGAAACTACTGGGCTGTGAAGGCAGCCTTGGGTCCAGACCCTGATCCTCTAACTTCTTAACCTGCAGATTTGGGAAGCAACACACATTATCTCAGAGGCTTTGCAACCGCCTAATCTATAAAACGGAGCCAAAAAGCCTGCCCAAGAGCGAGGTTTGGTGGGTAAACAAGATAACGCAGCTGGCATGGTGCTTTCCACACAGTGTTTCTGAAGGCTGGAGACTCCCTGCACCTCAAGTGAGTTAGTTCATCTGTTTCTACTTCACCAACAGCATTTTGTGTTTTAGGAATGCTACCCTTCAGGGACACAAGATAGTGGCATGGATGGAGGGTGAGACAGCAAAGAGAGGAAGGCAACTGGTAACAACAGGGAAAAAAGAACAGGAAATTACAGTCTACCTGACTGAGAAAGTTAAGCATGTTCTTACATATACTAGCTACAAACAACAATTTTGTTAAACTGAACATCCTTTTTTGACATTTACCCAGACAAAGACTTAGGAAAGCATCTATTTCTTGGCGACTAGACTAGGAAAGCCAGGGAACTTGTTAGTAACATGGAGACAGGGCTACTCTAGCTCCACTCACAGCCATGGCTGAAGAAATGAGGCGGGGAAAGTCAGATGGTGGCATGAAACATAAAATGAACCTTCCAACACACCGGGGAAGTGAGAAGGAATGGAGGTCTTAAGGAACATCTTTGACAAACCAACCTTTTTTCATTGGGTGGTACAACTCCGGCTGAGTGTCTAGCAGAAAGGAAAACAATAAAAAACAAAATAGCACAAAAGGAGATTAAGAAAGAAAATGGTTTCCTTCTAAGTTCCTCTCTACAATGTGACCAAAAGGCATTTTCCCTAAAAACCATGCCTGAGATACCATAAACAGACTGACCATGATCTACATAGCAAACAAATGGCTACATGTACTCCTGAGGAGGGAAAAAAGTCAGGAACCGGCCATTTAAGAGACATTCGGAAGAGTCCCATATTACGTAGCTTACCCTATAAAACTAGTCTTCTTCTTCTTCTTCTTTTTTTTTAAAGAAAACAGTAAAAAAAAAAAATGTAGTATTGTAGTTCACTGACAGAGACACAAGCTTCCCTGTAATGCTCCAATCCCAACAAAGCAGAGAGAAGCTGTACATGAATGGCCACCCCACAACCTCATGCAGGTTTGGGATCTGTGGAGTGGGAATTAGGAATGGCTGACATCACTTTATCTGCCCATTTCTTAGGTATTTAGTACAGGAAGGTTGAGTACACAGAGTCTGAACCTCTAAGCTGCCTAGTTCCAAAGGCGTTTCGGTTCAGGTCTAAAAGCTACTTTGTATGCACACCTTTCCACTGGTCTGGTACCTTTACTAAGCTACTATATCTAATCAGTCATGTGACTATCCCAAAAGCTACAGGAAGTGAACTGTCAGTGTGGATCTAAATGCACTTAGAATCTAAGCTATGTGACACTCTGGACAAGTTCTTCATCTGCTCAAACCTTAGAGTCTTCAAATGGGACACTCACAGTATCTACCTTCAAAGAGTCTTCTGAGGACTGATAAAAGGCACCCAAGTGCAACGCTTAACTAAAGCTGGCACATAGTCAGGACTCCAAAGCCAGGGCCATTTTTACCCTTACCACCCTCCCCATCAGAAACAGCAGGAAACAGCATCTGATTATACAAACTAGTCTTAGGGCACAAGTCTCAGCAGCTTGTTTATTTTTGGTACAGACTCATGATTTTCAGGGACACTTTTAGATATTGAGAATCACCAAGAAAAACATGCCTATGAATCAAAGGACACAACTTCTCACCCAACTCACTTGAGAGATGGGACCCTGAGCCAGTCAGGGTCCCACTTCAGCCTCTCCCCTGACCTGCCTCCCAAGACTGTTAGGAAAAGATACCATACAACCACATGAAGGACCGGACCAACTCAGGGGGACCTGTGTGTAGGGGAAAGGGGCAGATGTCACACAAGCAGAGGCTTGCTGCAAAATGTGAGAAATCCTCCTGATTTCCTAATGCTACTGAAGTACATTACCTCCTCATAGAATCTAGCACAGTACCTGCACATAGGAGGTCTGAGGGACTCCATGCCTTCCCTTTCCCTGCCTCTCACAACAACACAACCTTCCCAGCTCAATCAGGTTTTAAGAAATGTATTCCAATTTTCTAATTTTATGCTCCTTTTCTCTGCCCCTAGGGATGGCACTGAGGACCATACATACCTTCATTCTCAGACAAGGATGGGAAGGGGTGGAAAGGGTGGAACGGCGGGATCTCCTCACTCTCCTCAGAGCTCACCCGGACATCCACGGGGCTCTCTGAGATGGAGGAGGTAAACTGGTCCATATCTGCTCGCTGTTCCTGAAGGAGTTCATCTAACAAAGGACAGCACAACAGGGAGCAGATGAACAGCTTCTAGAAGGAGGTCTAGGCATGGGACCAGTACTATGAGAAAGGCTAGTTCTTGTCATCCCAGACCTGAGACCTGGCAAGAGCCCTCCAGTCTGCCACCCACCTCCTGTCCATGTCTAGCTCCTGCCTACTGCCTGACTTTATAGGACATGGGGTCCATCTCTAGAGGACTCATCATGCACAACTGCAACTACACACCTTTGAATTCTTTCACTATCTATCTCTACTATAGTAACAGGGACTCTAGACAATACTGTCTACGGGTATACCATTCTGCCCCGGAGCACACAGCAGAAGACAGAATGACATATAATAACTACAGGGTAAACTGCTAACAGGAAACTTCCCAGGCCCCTGCAATTTCACACCCTAGAGTTTCTTCCGCTAGTAAGAGTGAAGGTCAGTGAAATTCAAGGCTCTGTGGCTCCGAGCCAGTACATCTGTCTTTGGAGACTCCTCGGCCTTGTCATGTAAACCTCTAGTCAATTCCAGGCTTTCTAAAAGCATGGTGTGCTAAAGCCCGCCTCACCAGCCTTGCCTGCTCCTTACATATTTCATCTTAGCCAGCCATCACTCCTCAGCCTCAGCCTCAGCAGTCTGGCTTTGATACAATTAATACCCACCAATTTCCTCTTGAATTTCTTGAGCCACATAAGGAACTTTGTACAGCAGAGAAAGACTTTGGTTCCTTCTTTCTTCAATCACATGGAGGTGTGTCATCACCTAGAAACACAATATCAGGAGAGGCCTTGTCACTGAAAACTAGAGGTCAGGAGGAAAAAAACACCCACATAGAATTCCAGAGACGCAAAGGTTCTCTTTCCTACTCAACGCAGCAGAGCAGGGAAGCCCAAGACAGCACACCACGTGAGTGATGCAGTCACTCGTCTACAGAGAGGGTTACAAGTTAAAGCAAAATTCACTTTCAAAATATGGTCCTGAGGAGCTGGAGAGATCCTCAGTGGTTGGAGCATTTGCAGCTCTTGTAGAGGACCTGGGTAACACCCACATGGGAGTTCACAACGGCCGGTAACTCTAGGTGCACGGAATCCTAAACAGCCTCTTTCTGGCCTCCACAGACACCAGACATACATGCAGACAACACTTATCCACATAAAATAAATACATTTAAAAATTAAAAACAAAACACAAACAAGCTCACTAGTCAGTTGATTTAGCTTTTATACAAGACAATCATCACTAAAAACACTGAGTACTGAGCAGAAGCCCTGTTTTGGAGGTACGAGACCTTAGAAAATGTTTGCTGAGTCTGAGAAGGCGGGAAAGGGCCAGTCCCTTTTCTCAAGTGTAAGAGTCAAGCAGGTAGACATACACTGAACTATGGTGAGAAGGCATGGCTGCTCACGGACTTGGTTTAGTAAAGCAACTGCCTAAAACACTATGGTTAAGGTCAGGACTAACTTACGCCCTTTTAAAATATGGTTCTTTAAAAAAAAGTGATAAGGCACACATAACTCATTTTTAAGTAAACGTTGAAGAAAGATTTCTCCACAGTAGCTCGCTACTTCTCTGAATGCAAAGATTGTTAATCCAATGATAACAACAAAAGCATCCACAGTAGCAAAGATGATGTGACACAAAGATACAGGGAGCACTGCGGCAGGCAGCCCAACAGACTCACAGCCTGCTGCCCACTCAGGCCCAGGCTGCACGTGCTGAGCTTCTTTCTAAAGGGGGCACTCAAAACCAGTGTACTGTGTGGCCCTGAGGCCATTAACATGAAGGGTTGAAATGGAAGAAAAATTAAAGATGCTTTTATTGTAGATTGATGTGCTTCTGACCTTTAAAAGCAAGATGACAGTAATTTAATTTTCTATTTGCCATTCTGCCAATCAAATACACTGATGGGAAAGCACAAGTGTGAGTGAGTGCCTTGGCAAAAAAAAATGCAAATGGAATAGCAGTGTGCTTCCAGAGTCTGTGCACATGCAGATACCAGTACACCTCCTCAGAGGGATTAGAAGAACCACAGGATGGAATACTGGGAATTAATCATGACAGAAAACCTCAGAGCTAAACAGCCTGAGTGACGGAGAAAGAACACAGAAGTACTAAAAGTACTACACAACATTAATTTCAGGCTATAAGGTAGATATGAAACATAAATCAATTTCAGGCTTAAGCTTGAGTCATACCCAAGAAAAATATTTTATGAGATTTATTTATATTACTTTACATGTATGGGAGTTCTGCCTACTTATATGTCTGAGTACCAATCTGTTCCTGGTGCCTCCAGAGGGCATCAGATCCCCTGGAACTAGAGTTACAAATGGTTGTGAGCTGCCACATGGGTGCTGGATATCAAACCCAGAGAGCAGCCAGTGCTCTTAACCATCCAGCACCCAAGAATCTTATGTGCATAGCAAACATGTTTTAAAAGTTACCAATCAGAAACACTTCCAGACCTGACTATTTTAAATAAGGGCTGTTAATCATGCAGCAAGGCAAGTGCTTACACTTTCAGTGCTCAGGTAGCACAGAGAACAGGCACAAGTCAATGCCCCATTTGTTGGAATCCCAAGCTGAGAATAGACTTACAGCTCCCAGCAGTGTGTTCTGAGAACTGCTAGGATGGGCTGACTCTATTTCTCCATTTACATGCTGTGGATCTTCATCTCAGGGATTTGCTAAAGTTCTTTCTATACTGATCAGGCTAGGTAGTTCTTTCTATACTGATCAGGATGTGTAGCACAGCAGTAAAGTACTTGACGAGCATGTGTAAGGCCCCAGATTCTACCTTCAGCACACACACCAAACCCAAGCCCTCTCCATTATGTTATTATGTATATTTTGTACTATTACAGAAAGGTAAGATACATTTATAAATATAATAAATGATTTGGGTCAAAAATTCATTTTCCCACCTATCCTCCAGAGGCAGTCCCCAGCTCTTGGCATTTTCCCTCTTCCACTCCAGCTAGTGTGAAGTGAAACCTTGACTCCGCACTAGCTGCTCCCTGGGCCCCAGAAGCACCCCTTCCACAGTCCACGCTTCACACATCAAAATTCTTTAATTCTCTCAAACACCCAACTACTAATGTGAACTCTGTACCGTGGAGGAAAGTAAACTTATTTAAAAAGATCTATTTATTTAATGTATGTGAGTACACTGTAGCTGTCTTCAGACACACCAGAAAAGGGCATCAGATCCCATTACAGATGGTTGTGAGCCACCATGTGGTTGCTGGGAATTGAACTCAGGACCTCTGGAAGAGCAGTCAGTGCTCTTAACCTTTGAGCCATCTCTCCAGCCCCGGAAAGTAATTATTCATCTTCATAATTAACAAAATTAATTTTCCATTACTCTGTGAGCTGTACATAAGGAATCCAACTTTGCATCCAACTGTATGTGGAATTTTAGCATGTAGATGATAACGTATAAACTTCTGCCCAACAAAGGAGTAAAGGCTGCAGGTAAATTATTGTATGATCTTACTGTAAGAAGCTGGGAAGGAGGTTTCTGGAGGGCATAGAGCACGCACAGTCTGCAGCTTTATGTTCAAACAGGAGGATAAATGAGGATCATGATCGACTACAAGGCCCTCTGAAAAGCCAATAGACTATCAGAATGTGCAACCCTGTGTACAGTTCACAGTTCACTTTCCACGAATAGATGGACAGTAGTAAAGAAACAGAAAACCTGTACAAACAACAGTGGGATAAAGCTGGGCTCAGCACAAACTCAGAAATGTCTGTCTGAACAAAAACTTCAATGGATACATCAGGAATAGAGTGTTTTGTTTTGTTTTGTGAGTCCAGGAGCAAATCCTGGGACTCAAACACAATGGGCAAGTGACCCAAGCAGCAAGCCAAGTTCAACTTTTAAGACCTACACAATGTATTTGCCTAGAAAAGGGAATTACACTAATGCAGGTGATAAACTGAATCAAGTAAACTGGCATAAATATTTGAATTGGGGGGCCTGGAGAGATGGCTCAGTGGTTAAGAGCACTGACTGCTCTTCCAGAGGTCCTGAGTTCAAATCCCTGCAACCACATGGTGGCTCACAACCACCAGTAATGGGATCTGATGCCCTCTTCTGGTGTGTCTGAAGACAGCTACAGTGTAGTCATATACATAAAATAAGTACATATAAATAACTTATCTTTTATTTAATTTGGGAGCTGGCTTGTCTCCTGACAAACCCCAACTCATATCAAGATGTGTTCTAACAACAAGCACAGCCACAGCACATTTCTGTGTCCACTGGAAATCTGTCTAGTTTACCTGGGATTTCATCTGGGCAGCCTTTTCTGGGTCAACAGCCAACACATGTTGGTAATGACGAATGGTGTGCAGGCGATCTTTGTTCTCAGCACGAACATAGCGACGAAGAGCTTGAAGAATCCGATGTGGCTGCAAGACCAGAAAAATTCAAAATAATGGGAGAGGATAGCCCACAGCATGCATGGAGAAGTCAGGGAAGTCTGCGCTCTCTTCTTCCACCTATGTGGGTTCTGGAGATGGAACTCTGGATGTCAGGTTTGTGCAGCAAGTGCCTTTATCCTGTGTCATCTCACCAGCTTCCTGTCCAATACTTTCTAGGACCCTCAAACCAAGGCAGCTTTGATTTAAGCATCAGAAAAAACCTGAGACCACTTAACTCAAAGAGTTCTTTCTCAGGCTGGAGAGATGGCTCAGTGGTTAAGAGCACTGACTGCTCTTCCAGAGGTCCTGAGTTCAATTCCCAGCACCCACATGGTGGCTCACAACCATCTGTAATAGGATCTGATGCCCTCTTCTGGTGTGTCTAAAGACAGTGATGTACTCACATAAATAAATGAATAAATAAATCTTAAAAAAAAAAAAAGAGTTCTTTCTCCTATGATTTAGTTTATCCAACTCCTATTGTTTAGTAGGCTGGACGAGGCTTGAGACTCTCCTGCCTCTTTTCCAAGTACACGCGGGCAACACTAAGGACGTGACTTGTCTGTGGTTCTGCTCTAACCCCAACTCACCCGAGGTGGATCAGACTGCAGGGCAGCCAGGTAATTTTCCAGAGCTATGCGCCGGCGGTCATTCAGCATGGCTTCTACTCGGGCCAAATGGGTTTCCACAAGCTGCTGCTTCTCACTGGCTGCTTCCTTCTCTAAAGCTTTAACCATAGCTTGGAAATGCTAAGCCAAGGAAGAAGTACAACAAATAATCTGTGGCATCTATCTGTAGGAAGTCTAATAAGCTCATACCTCAGAACCAACGCTTTTCCTTGCCTAGTGCTTCTGTAAGACAGTAACAGATCCAGTGACACAAGGGCTACGCACACAATCTCTTATTTCTATCAGGATGCTTCCAATAAAACAAAACAAAAAAAACCCAGATTACATTTTACATTTCTATGTTAGAGAGACTCTCATGTTTCTATAGCGGACATTACTAAGTTTACAATTTCAACATCTGGTTTTTCAATGTTCATAATCATCTTTTCCATATTCTAACAAGATACCAACTTCTAAATCCTGAAGCCAGTAACCAACAGGGCATGTGTTTTAAAACACAGTTCAGTAACATGCTGGCTCACCCTGAGTTGCACCTATGAGAGCTGTGAAGGGGACATTAACAGTGAGCTGCCCGGCCAAATTCACTGGCAGCTTAAGGTTGCTTAGTCAAATATCCCTATAGATGAAATTGCCTGTGCTAAGAACTAAAGCTCTGAGATCTTGAGTGACTGACTGAAACAAGCCGAGGTACTCCACCATAGCAGTGACTCGGAGAGAGCGAATCTGACATCTACCTACTTTAAAATGTGTGCTGTGTGTGCCTAGACCAGGAGGAGTTTTGTTCAATTTCCAAAACTGCCCCCACTCGCAAGCTAAAGGAATAGCATGATTCGTTTTTCAAAACCAAATCAGTCTTATAAATTGCTATTTCTATTGCTAACTCCTCCCTTCTATAGAAGGGGTACAATCTGTTGCTAAAATTTTGAGGTTACATTTTTACAAAGCAAGGGATGAACTTTCATTAAAGATCTTTGTTTTCTGTCTTTTGCCTTGTCAATGAACCTGCCAGTTTCTTTTTAATCCAGTAGTGTTGAAAAACAAGCCACAGCCCATGAACAAGATGACAGGGGCTTTTGCCAAGAAAGCAGAATTAACAGCTAAGCCAAGGTTACTCCCACACAAGCTAGGTGTGCTCTGGGAGAGGGTTTGGTTTCTTTCTACTCGTGGTGAAACTGAAATGGGGAGGAAAGGAGACGGGAAGGGGGAGGGGGAGGAGGACGGGAGAGGGAGAGAGACAACGTCTTTGTAACTTAAGTCCCTGACTGGAAGGAAGGGTTACATTCAGTTTCCCTGGAAGCTCCACCCTGACTCTATTTTCAACAGGCCAGGCTGGGCCCTTGGTCCCCCAAGAAAGCATCTTACTTGAATGAGGGTCTGTCTTTCTGCCTTGGGGAGGTTCTTGGCTTGAAGTTCTGCTTCTTCCCATTCCTTCTTTACCTAGAGCAAAGATCAAAACCACTCTTCAGACAATAATCCTCTGAAACAACTTCCCCATTTTCTAAAAATACTTCTGGGTGCTGAATCCAATGCCGGAAATTGTGCAAAAGGAAGCCATATCATATGATCCCTGGGTCCAGATTGTTGCTCAGAAGTTTCTAGGCCTCAGTCATTCTCAGATCCCCTCAATACCATGATCTTCTTGTTCTATACCTTAGGCAAGTTATTCTTTATGCTTATTCTTCCTTCATTTAAAAACTAAAGAATAATGCCTGTTTTTATCAGAAGTGACATGAAAATAGAATAATGAGCATTTCACTAAGAATAAGTCCAGTGTAGAAGATACAAGGGTGGAGCACAAGTCCAGCAAGTAATCCCTACTGTTACTGCTGTTCTGAGACAGTCTTATGTAGTAGTTCAACCTGGCCTCAGGTTCTCAGTGTAGCCAAGGATGACCTTCAAGTTTTGATCTTGCTGCCTCATCCACAGTGCTGGGATAACAGCTGTGTCCCTCTAACCTGGTATAGGTGGTGCTTGAGACAGAGTCAAGGGCTTTATGCATGCTAAGCAAGTACTCTTCGAAGTAAGCTACATCCTAAGCCCCAGGCAAGGCCAGCCTGGATTAGGCTAAACATGATCCTGGAGGGTGAACTATGAAATCTCCCTACCTTTAGAATGCTTCCAAGTAAAGAAACATCCGAGACTTAAGACTCTTGCCTCTGTAGTTAGAAAGTATTAATAACTGCTTTACTACTTCTAATTTACTTTTACAGTTTCATAACCCAAGTCTTCAACTTTAACAGAGACAAAAAAATGGATTTTTAAAAATAAAAATGTGAAGTCAGCAATAGCAAAAAAGAGTAACAAACAAGTGCCCCAAATGTGTTCAGAAGTATCTGCATTGCCAGTGAAAGCAATGTTATCACATGAGAGGCAGCAGGTGAAGAAAAGAGATTCATCGACCTAGGAGGTAGCTCTCCAGAACCTTGTGGCATTTTAACCAACAATATCCCTCTCTCCAACTATAAAAACATGCCTTACAGACAACTTGCCTAGTGCACACCAGGTCCTGGATCCAATCCCTAGCAGTACAAACCAAAACCAATACAAACAGCATGAACTGGTGATGTTTACCCTGTCCATTCGGTTGCGATGCCGAATTTCCAGCTGTTCCTTAGCCTTCTGGAAGCGGGCGTGCTCATTATCATCAGCTGAGGTCTCAAAATACACATCAACATCATTGGTTGGCAGGGGGGTCGGAGGAACTGAAACAAAGTCACAGAGGGAATTCTCTTTGGCAGTCAGGTAAATAGTCAAGAACAGGACCCACAAGATGGACTCAATTTGTCTTGTGGCTTTGCAAGAAAAGTCCAGAGGCTCCACTATTAGATTGCAGTGGACAATCTTCTTTGCACAATATTCACTAACCATGTCAGTCCACGCTAGTACAGTAATTTATTGGTAGCCCAAAGCCCTAGCATCTTCAGCACTCATGAGGCATATACCTATAATTAATTGCAGGGAAAAAAAAAAAAAAGACCTGCTTCTACAATCTTCCCTTCAGAACTTGAAACCTGAAAACCTAAAATAGGCTACCCTACTGTTTATTTCTAATGGTATGTAATGTAAATCAGGCTTGAAATTAGACCTCATGGAGAGACAAAGGCGTCGTCCATTTTTAAGGAACAGGCTCCTATCTCTCTTATGGCAATCTTCAGGTCTTAATTTCGGAAAAGTAGTTCAGGTGCACATTATTTGCATATAGGATGAGTGGACAAAGTCCAAACCATGCTAGTTTAGCATCATGGAAGGACTCTTATATCTTTGTCCAGTAACAAGGCTAATGGTGGTTAAACTAAATTTCTATATTAGATGAGGACACCTACTGATGAGACGATGAAGATGCCTTGGTGGTCTTGATTCATGACGCTGACTGAGGATGCTTCCAGTTGTCCTCCGGAGCACAGATCCATTAAAATGGAAACCTCTTACCTACCTCACTGACCGTTAGGCATGAGCCATTACGGCCCCCAAGGTTAATGATTATGTGCACAATGGACTAGGTGGGCAAGTTTACTTTGCATAGTTTTAATCCATTAGAATAGGTATGCAACTGATAAAGAAAAAATAAAACCCAAACTAGAAATTAGCCAACCACTCCACAAAATTTATCAGATGCAACTTTCCTTGCTTCCCTCCATTTTAGTCAGCCTTATAACTAATAATTTTGTGGTATTTTGTCTCTTTGTAATTTAAAAAGGATCTCAGTATCTAGCTTTCAGATCAACTAAATTACAGTATGTTTCTTAGGGAATTATATTCTTCTAGTGTTTACTCAAAGTTTGGTGAAAATTTTAAATCTATTTATGCCATTTTATACACAGCCATCAGAAGTATAAAGGCGTTCATGCTGTGTGGATGGTTTCGGTCTCTGGGCAAGGAAAATGTACACAGTGGGTCTAAACACTCCGAGGGATTAAAAAGGAAAGGCACAGCGCTTACTTCTGGAGACTTACTTCTGGAGACATGGCCTACATGATGTGATCACAGGAAACCTGGTGCCCATAGGTATTCCAGGCTCTCCAGCTCAGAGCCCTGCAAGGGACATACACAGGTGCTTCTCCTGGTGCACAGGAAACTTCATCTTGTTTCAAAGCACTGTCTGAGCTTTAGGCAGAGACAGTATCTCCATATTCAATGAGATAACTAAAGGGCCTCAACTCCTTAAACATTAGTCCAAAACAATGTTTTGATATTCTTTAGCTAGGTCATTTTTAAAAGTGGTAAACATCAGAAAAATTCTTATCTCTGAATCTGTTCTAAATAAACAGTGAATGGACGGGAGCTCCAATGGCTCATTCTTTACCTTTTCCAGACTATTAAATAAAAACAGCCTTTCCCTAGTGTATCGGGGATGGAAGGGAAGCACACCACACTCTTTGGAAGAGCAGTGAAGATGTCTGAATAAAAAGCCATCAGAAGCTACAGCAAACACCCGGGACAGGCAGCAACAACTCATTCCAATGAGTTCCAGAGCAGAAACCAAGGCAACCTGCCTGGTCTGAGGATTTTCCTGGCACATGAATTAATATCACAAGCCAGAGTCTTAACAAAGGAAGCAGTACCTATGAGAAAAGAAAAACTTTCTCTATGTTCAACCTAAGTCCAACGCTGCCCTTCCTCTGAAGCCAAATCACACACAAACAGAAATGCACTCACTTCCTAAAGCCCTGCACAACCCACGTGACCACAACACCGACAATGCTGAGTCAAGCCGTTTAGAGCACAGATTTCTTCCCACTAGAATGCACAAAACAAGACGCTCCAATACCCTGGAATCCTACAAGTACTCCTGTTGTCACTCTTTTTGACAGCAGGTATCCTAGCGGGTAGCGCAGGGGGCAGCCAAAGACTAGGTCAAAGACAGAAAAAGAGGCAAGGCCCAAGGCACATGCTTGAGCATGCTCAGTGCTATCATGTAATGGCTCGATGGCAGGTACCTCTTGACAACAGCTGACCAGAGGACATGGCTGCCTTCCCTACTGACACTAATCCCCACCCCCACAGCCTATGAACTCTAAGGCCCACAAGAAAGAATAAGCCCCTGATTGTGCCACCCACAGCACCAGAGTGAGCATACTACCACCACCAACCATCAGCAGACACACAGGGAACACAGGACACCAAAAACTGAGCTTACAACTGCCAAGTGGAAAGCCAAGCCTTGGTCTAAAAAGCACAAAGATGAGGGAAACGACTGACAGCAAACACCTGACTCAGCATAAACATGACGGATGCAGTCACAGGACGGCCAGGAGAGACAGAAAGCTGGACAGGATGGCCCTGCTGTGCAGGGCCAGCACAAGGCGGGACTTACTCATCGCTTTACACACAGCCATACAATAATCCTCAGACTCAAAATTGTTCCTGTTGCCGCCGCAGCCGCCATATATAAAGCGTACGCACTTTCCCTTGGAGAGGTCGAAGTACCAACGAGGCATCACAGCCCGGCAGGGCCCCGTCATGGCCTCCTGGGAGCAGACAGCTGTGTGAAAATGGTCAGAGTGTCAGCAGGGCAGAGGCAGTGCTTAAAGTGCTTCACAGTGCTCCAGGCCAGCTGGGGCAAGGCTGGAACCACAACTGGCCCAGAAGGCCCTGACTAACCTCACCAATACAGGCAAACAGAATCACTTTCCATGTGATGAAGATATTTAGAGAGAAAGATAACTTTACTTTTTTGGTTTTGCACTGAGTCTAGATTAGTAGCACAGGCTGACATAAAGGATCTCCTTGTGAGCCTCACCCTTGTGACCTGGGTAGTGAGACAGGTGCCTGCTTGCTTTGTACTGACTGAGTCAACTGAGAAGAAAGGCCTTTTAAATGGTAATTCCTGCAGGAGGGGCAAAGGATCAGTGTTCCCACCGTCATAATCTCCAAATAAGTCCCACACTTCTACACCAGCCAAATATTTTCCTCCATCTGAGTCCTTACCCTTTCAAACATACAGTCAGCATTATATAATGCCTCTAAACTATCACAGCCCCTTGTTTTCAAGTTCATCTTACCCACTAGAAATGCCTGACAAGAAGGGCAGACTATAGACAGGAACACACATGGGGAAGAAAAAACACCCAAGCAAGTGACTCGGCTCTCGAGAGCTGGCTCCTGAGCAGCACTGACGTGGCAAGCGCCCTGGGAGGACAGCTCATCCTAAGCTGGCTGTGGAGGAACCTGAAGCGCTGATGCTGCTTATTTCCTAATGCGACCCTTACAATGCCAAACCCTATTTTATGGCTCCACTCTCAATCTTTCCTGGATGTGCCACCTGCTCATACGGACAGCTCCACTGCCACGCTAGAGAATCTCTCTTCCTGATAGTGCAGACACTGCTTTGCCTTCTGAGACTTACCTGTGCTGAGTGATGAATGCAATACAAGCACCAGGTAAAGAAATGTGGATTTTTAAAGCCATGGCTTTATACTGCGTTACCTTTAACATCGTGAGCAATATCCTTGTCTGAAATGGTGCCATCGCTGCTGGGTTCAGTTGGGTTCTCCTCATTGTAATCATCTCCTTTAAAGGAGTCATAGTAGTAATCACGGTCTCCCACCACTTCCTCCCCTTCTTCCTCATCCTCATCTTCTTCATCTGCAGCTGCTTCTGTGAAGTCTTCCAAATCTGCTTCAGTAGGAAATTCACTAGAGGTCATAAGCCAAAAAGCAAAGTTAGTAGCAATTTCTACGCACCAAGCATGATTCCCAAAAACAGACAGGAAGTAAGCTCATCTCACACGTTAAACTGTAACACCAAAGCACTCAGCCCAGCTTTATGTCTAGAATTGCATTAATCTGTAAAAAATAATGTGGCCCAGGCGCTGGACGTTAAGAGCTCTTGCAGAGGACGAGGGTTCAATTCCCAACACTTACATGGAGGTTCACAACCACTTCTAGTTCTAGCTCCAAGGGATCCTGTGCCCTCTTCAGACTTCAAGAGCATAGGCATACACATAGGGCACATACACATATGTAGACAAAACACTCATATATGTAAAATAATACGTAATTAAAAAAATAATGTGGTCCAAATTGATGGAAAGAGAAAAGCCACAGGTTTTCACATATTCAGTTAAGACTAAAATAAAAAGCTAGATTAAGTTCAGCACAAGGGGACACTCCTGTCCTGGTGGTTGGGTTTTGTCATCTGACAACAAGCTTTCTCTGAGAAGTGAAATCTCAACTGATGAAATGCCTCCTAGATCGAGCTTGCCCATAAGTGGTTGTCACCCTAGACAGACAGGTGGTCTGGGGGTGCATAAGAAAGTAAAAGGAGCAAGCCAGTAAGCAACACTCCTTCATGGTCTTTCATTCCCACTTCCAGTCATGAAGCTGTGAGGTGAAACAAAACCTTTCCTCCCCAGGTTGGTTTTGGTCACTGTTTTATCACAGCAATAGAGATATAACTAAGACTTCTCAGCCTGCTATCCCTTGCAGCATATTCAATATCAATAAATTCTTCTTTGTATTCAGAAAAAAAAAGAAACCTAACTAAGTCACTGACCTTATCTTAACTAGCAATGAGGGATCAACAGCCACTTTTACAGAAAGGCTAAAAACCAGGCCTGCCATGGTGTCATAAAACTTTAATCCCAGAACTCTGGAGACAAAGGCAGGCAGATCTCTGATTCAAGACCGGCCTGGTCTTATGTAGAAGGAGTTCAGGCCAGCTAAGGCTACAAAGTAAAACCCCTATTTCACAAACACACATTTAAAGGCCCCCACCCCTGCCAAATCAAACAAAGCCAGACAAAATGAGTCCAACACTTTAAACAAATTAACCTTTTATCAAGATCATAGTCTTCCTCTTCATCTTCTTCATCCTCCTCCTCTTCTTCCTCCTCCTCCTCTTTGGACATAGTTGAGTCAGAGTCAACAACCTTTGTCTGAGGGCAGCACACGTACTCGGTGCCGTGGAACTGGTCTACCCCACAGGGCAGCAGCATGCCATAGCTATATAAGGTCATCCCCTCAGTCAGGCACGCCTACAAGAAATCCACAGATCACATCAGGATATTTTCATAAGCTCCCTTGAGCCTTAGAAAAAGGCTCCAAAAGAAATTATTAGGTGGTAATGCATTCTCTTCTGGACACATTAACTAGTCTGTCAAAAAAGTTAACATACTATTATTTTAAGAAGACAAAGTTTGTCTTAATTTATAATTTCATCTTAGACAAAAACAACCGAAAGACCAAACTTATGATCTAAGAAACAATTTAAAGAGTTTAAGGAATTAACAAGTTAAGGCTATCCAATGCCATTACTCCTGGGATAGCCACTACTCAAGAATCGGACCAAAGACAAATTACTGGAGGACTAATCTAATTGAAGGGTCAGCTTAAGAAAGGGTGTTCTTCCCTACCAGAAGAATGAAATGGCACCCAAGCTTGCTTGCTAAACTTGCCTGCTGTGTTGTGTGATGGGCACTCCTAGGTTTTCTGGAGTTGGCTAGCTCTACACTGAGGAGCCAGAACGCCTTCTTGGGAGCTCTGCTGACGATATATGTGATCCTTGATTCAACTGTCTTTAACACCTCTCAGCCCATTCTGTGGTGCTGGGGATCAAACCCAAGGCTTGCACATACTAGATAATTGCTCTTTTAATAAGCTATGTCCCTGCCAAAATGAAGGAGGAAATACCACTAAAGAATTTTCTGTTCCTTTTGTGACACTGCGAGGGATAAGTTGAACCCGAGGCTTCAAACATGCCATGTAGGAGCCCCGCCACCAGTTTACAGTCTTAGCTCACTAACAGTTTCAACTCTACAAACCAGACGTGCTCTGCTGTACCTCTGTACAGCAGGCAGCCAGTCTTTCCCAAAGCTTTTGATTGTCTTTATTTATGTCCCTGACGCCAGATGAGAGTATGAGACCCAGGGATGTGGTCCTACAGGTAGTTGTGTGTCACGCAACGTGGGTGCTGGGAACTGGACTCAGGTCCCCTGAGAGGGCAGGAAGCACCTGTGACAACCACTGAGCCCTCTCTCAGGCCTCCTTCTACGTATTGGAATTTAACACAGAACTGTCTAGCTGTGGTGGCACACCGTGATTATAGCATGAAGGAGGGTAAAGCTGAAGGGCTGTGATGAGTTGCAGGTCAGGCTGAGCTATCCATCAAGTACCAGGCCAGCTAGAGCTACACAGTTTTTAAAAAATTAATTAATTAATTAATTAAAGAACCCCTGGTGTTGGTGAAAAGAAATGCTCCTCTCCTGCCTGAGGTGACTGCTGCTCCCCACGAGCTCTTACCTCCTTGACTACGGTGTGCCAGCGCTGGTGCTTCTCACACACTTCCATCCGCTCTTGGTGGAAAAACTGGCAGTTTTCTGGAACTAGCAGAACATCACTTACAAATTCACCCACTGGGAAAAACAAAAGCCTTTGTCAGAAGCAAATCTGGTTGTGATGCAGGGTGAAAACAGCCTTCAGTTCAGATCCTCCTATTAATGTTTGCAGACAGCTGCACAGCCAGCCATACATAAGCACACGTGGGCACTGGAAGAAATTCCCATGCCACCTGTGGCTGTGCCAGTAACATCTCCTGGCTACAGTCCTATGCAGGGACTACCGCAATACATTTCTAGGAGACGTGACAGGATCCCCTCTGTGACCACCTCAGGTACACACCTCATGGCCAGTGTGCCAAACATTTCTTCACAGAACGATTACAACTGATATGGGTAAAATTTTAAGTGGATGATTAATCACAAAAGAGCAAGGAACCTTTTCAGTGGGATACTACCGAAACTTAGTCACCAACATAATGTTCCAATTCAGGACAAGCTGACATGTGCAGTGCCCTGAGAGTATAACAGTATCATCTACAGCATGCCTGCCAAAATGAATTATTTGAATGTAATCCTAACAAAACAAATCCAAATTCCGAGATAGTCTACATTTCAAAGATTTTTTTTTTAAATGTGCATGTATGTGTATGAGTATATTTATCTGCACAGGGGTGCAGGTGACCACAGACCCCTCTAGAACTAGAGTTACAGGCGGTTTTGAGTTACCCAACATCGGTACTGGGAATCCAACTCTGATCTACTAAGAACAACAAGTGTTCTTAACTGTTTCATGAACTGTTTCCAGTCCTCAGGAAGAGTTTATTAAGCAAATGGTCTGGACTATTGTAATTCGAGATTTAAAAGCCTGAGAAACTCTCCTGGTCAAATATAATGTGTGATTCTTTTTTAAAAAGGAGACTATAAAGATTACTTTAACATTCAGGGAAATTTCATAAAGTGTAGTGACTGTTATTACCACTACACAGTACATTGTTCCTGTCTGTAGAAGCAAGCTGTTTCAATGTCCCAACTCATTTTCAAATAATTTAGCAACCAAAGTATATGTGGAAGGAAGGTGCTGAGGGGCTGGGAGAAGTCAGGCAAAAATTTAAAAATATAGGTAAAAGGTAAAGGTATTCACTGTTTTTTTTTTTTTCCTCTTTAGGTCTCAACTTTGAAGGGATGGAAGAAAGTCTGTCTGTCTTCTAATACAGTGATGGGGGTTCTTACATTGACTGTTACAGATGGGAACGATGGATGTGGAGATTAGAATCATTACTAATTTAAGTACTTAGATGTTTGAGTTTCCATGAAAGAGAGAGAGAGAGAGAGAGAGTGTGTGTGTGTGTGTGTGTGTGTGTGTGTAACTGGATTACTGTTCAGAGATTAGTCTTGTATGGATGGACTCACTAACTTGTTTTCCAGGTGATTTTAATGTACCCACATGTCCACACAGGGTCTAAATGGAAGGAAATAAAGAACTATGTGTGCTTTCTTTTCTAAGGCAAAGATGCAAGTAAGAAATATGGGCGAGCAAGCAAGCTAGCCTGAGGTTAGATGTAGGGAATGTAACAAAAAAGCAAAGGGAGGCCAAGTTTGGTGGTGCACGCCTTTAATCCCAGCACTCTGGAGGCCGAGGCAGGTGGATCTATGAGTTAAGAGGCCAGCCTGGTCTACAGAGGGAGTTCCAGGATAGTCAGGACTACACAGAGAAACCCTGTCTCAAAAAAGGAAAGGAGAGAGAGAATATGTGAGAAGGTGCAGGCACAGTATACTAAGGAACGATTTTTAGCTTAGCTCTGAGAAAACTAAGCAGAACCATGACTAGTTCTGACATCATGCCTTGGTCCTTCACGCCACCTTCAAGTCTCTCAGTTAAGAAAAGGGGAGTCACTGATCTTACTAAGGGGCTGTGCTGGTAGAGTAAGAACGGCTCCCATAGGTTCCTATGTTGGAATGCTTAGTCATTAGGGAGTAGCAGCACTCAGGAAAGACTAGGAGGTGTGGGCCTGTCGGAGGAGGTGGTCATTAGAGGGGGCTTTGAGGCTTCAAAGGCCCAAGCCAGGCCCCTCTTCCTGCGGCATGCAGGTCTAGATGCAGCACTCTCAGCTCCTCTTCAGCACCAAGTCTGCCTGCACGCTGCCATCCTTCCTGCTATGATGATAATGGACTGAACCGCTGAAACTGTAAGCCAGCCCCAACTAAACGCTCCCCTTGGTCACGGTGTCCTTTCACGGCAACAGAACAAGGGGTGAAGCAAGTGCCTTTATCATACATTTCAGCAGTAAGAAGTCTCCCTACACAGAAACAACGTTATGTATGTATGTTCACAACACTAGTAAACTCTCATTAGACAGAAAACAAGAAATGTCAATCTAAGCTATACAGTGGTGTGGTGCTGTCTTTCACCTAGCCTCAAGGCCTAGGTGAGGCTGCATACAGTAAGCTTTAATGCACTTTAATTTGTAACCTCTACCTTTTTATATACAATTGCAACATCAGAAAAAAAAAAACAAAAACTAAATCTGCAATTTCACTATTTCATATATATTCTATAGAAACCCTAAACAAATGTATAATGCTCATATAATGGAATATTACATATCGGTTTAAATGAACATTTTGAATAAACTCGAAAATGATGTCAAATGCACTCCGGTAGTGATTACTTGTCAGGAAAAGGGTAAAAGAAATGAAGGAGTGAGGTTTGAAACAATTCTGCCCGTGGGGGTGAGGGAGAGAAAGCATGGCAAAACATTAAAGACTTTAAGCAGGGATGGCACATCCATGAATACTGTTTTAACTTATCAGGATGTTTGAAATATTTCAGTATTAAAATTTAAAAATTTTTATAAATATCAAGTCTTAGGGTGTTATAAATTAAACACCACCATTCTTTAGCTATTCAATAAATGAATCAATCTCATTTTAAAAAGAGAGAGAATAAAGTTAAATTTGCAAATACACTAAACTCCTATTTTGGGGAGACTGGGAGCTGAGACAGGGCCTCACTATGTATAGCCCTGGCTAGTCTGGAACTTGTTATGAAATCAGGCTGGCCTCAAACTCATAGTAATCCATCTGCCTCTGCCTCCTGAATGTTGGGTTCAAAGTCATGAGCCCTACTGTAAACTAAATTCTTTAAGTAATAAAACAAATGTTTTGTATTAATAACATTGCCAGTGTTATTAATATAAGAATAGGATAGTCATCAAGGAATGAATTAAATGCTGATACCTACGCATGATAGAATACTATCATCATAAGAAATACAGTTGTATTTAACAAGGATTCTCTACAACCGCTTAATATAACTTTTAAAAATCAGTAAGCAAATGTTGGACAAAGCAGCATACATCTTTAATCCTAGCACTAGGTTCAGGGTGGTGGCAGCCAGGGCTACCTCGTGAGACCGGTTTCTACAGAACAAACAGTATCATTAACCAAAAGCAAAGCTCATTTTACCCCTGAATCCCTATTCACTCTTCCTTCAGGTTGATTAACTTAAGGCCAGGCCTGTCTCAAGCAATGACATGCATAACCCTACAAGTAGCACACATTAGCTTCCCAAGGTCAATTTAAAGAGTCTATGCAATCTTATCCCATTTAGAAAAAAAAAAATTTAAGCATATATATGTGCACTGGAAGAAAACTTGGCATTTCATAACAAAATGTTCATTAGGCCTAACTGAATACAGAAGTCTAGAATTGACCTATACTTCTGGCCTCCGGTGCAAGCTCCCTTTATTAAAAAAATAAAATAAAATAACTTTCCACACAGTGAACTTGGAGGAAGAGCATCTGAATTTCAGCACCAGCTTCATTTCACTCTCTTGCCTTTCTTAGCATTTGCTAGAAGACTCTGTGGGGAAAACTTACCTAAGGAGATCATCACTGGTCAAGTTTTACCAGCACTGAAATGCTTTGTCTTACTTGAAAAGTTTACATCAAATTTGTAACAACGCTCAATTTACCCACTTTCAGTACAGTCCAGCAGCATATGATTTCCTAAGTCCTTGTACAAACACAGAAATGCACTGGTCGGGGCAGCCCAAACACAGATCATGAACAAGGCATGCCCTGATTCAGATAAGCTATAGCTCTGAGTTACCTCCAATTCAGTCTTCCTCACCACTTCAGTCCAGTCAAGCAATTGGTGTCTTCCAGGTTTTTACCCCTTTCCTGAGGCACAAAAATTTCTCTTACAACAACAAAGGCTGTTTATCACTCGGGTAAGCCCCCAACACTGCTACACACATAAATAAATCTATAGCACACATACTGCCAGCTGCAAGTAAGAGGGGGCTCCTGGAGGATATAACCAGGTGGCAGAAAAACAGCAGAATGAGATCTGTCTGGTAGATCCACTGGTAGACATCTTTGAGGTCAACATGGCTCTGTGGGGTTGACTCACTACAGAAACATTATTAACCTTGCCTAAGGACCCATTCTGGCAACAGAGAGAATGTTTAGTGGCTACAGGAAATTCAAAGGCTGAAAGACTTGCAAAGGAATACCTGTAATGATGCATAAGCCATATAATATTAGATATGACTAAACTTGTCCCCCACAGACAGCCTAAGTTTTACTTTTCCCATTCACCATCAATTCTATTTATAATGTTTTCTAGATAACCAAAGGCTCACTGTGAGGCAGGGAAAGTTTGAACTGCACCTTCTAACTAAATATACCACATACCATCTAAACTCTGAACATGACAGAGAAACATGCATGAAGGTTGTGGTCATAGTCCAGACAAGATGTGACAAAAAGTAAACAGAAGCAGCAATCTGGTGGAAGGAAGCCAGAAATTCACACACGTTCTGATTTTCAGTACTCTGGTGTCTGAATGCTTTTGTTTCTTTGTTTTATCAAACCACTAAACCAACAGTTTTTGGTTTTTTGTTTTTTTTTTCATAAATCACACGTTTAATGTTACTTGTTTTCAGTAGGCTTTGAAAACCTTACTACTGTCACACTCAACTAGAAGTAAGCTGACAACTCCTGACTAAATTCAGAGAAAATAAATGCTAGTCTTCTAAAATATACAAAACTCACTTCCCTAATGTGAACATAAAATTCAGATACTTCCAATGTTCTCCCTTAAAGATATGTTAGCTTCACTCTGAGCAAAGAGCAACATTCCTTTGCGTTTCCCAAGGCCATGACACTGAGATTCATCAGATACCTATAACACTTGCTGAAGTCACCCCTTAAATAATTCTATTTGACCAGTATGAAGAGTCCTTCCTTTTCTTTTTTGATAACTTTTGGTTGAAAGTTGACTTTTTCGATATTAGAATGGCTACTCCAGCTTGTTTCTTGGGACCATTTGCTTGGAAAATTGTTTTCCAACCTTCTATTCTGACATAGTGTCTGTCTTTGTCACTGAGGTGCCTTTCCTGTATGCAGCAAAATGCTAGGTCCTGTTTACGTATCCAGTCTGTTAGTCTATAGCTTTTTATTGGGGAATTGAGTCCATTGATGTTAAGAGGTATTAAGGAGAAGTGATTGCTACTTCCTGTTATTTTTGTTGTTAGAGGTGGTATTATGTTTGTATGGCTATCTTCTTTTGGGTTTGTTGAAAGATTGCTTTCTTGCTTTTCCTAGGGTGTAGTTTCCCTCCTTGAGTTGGTGTTTTCCATCTATTATCCTTTGTAGGGCTGGATTTGTGAAAAGATATTGTGTAAATTTGGTTTTGTCATGGAATATCTTGTTTTCTCCATCTATGGTAATTGAGAGTTTTGCTGGGTATAGTAGCCTGGGTTGGCATTTGTGTTCTCTTAGAGTCTATATGAGATCTGCCCAGGATCTTCTAGCTTTCATAGTCTCTGGTAAGAAGTCTGGTGTAATTCTGATAGGTCTGCCTTTATATGTTAGTTGACCTTTTTCCCTTACTGCTTTTAATATTCTTTCTTTGTTTAGTTCATTTGGTGTTTTGATTATTATGTGACGGGAGGAATTTCTTTTCTGGTCCAGTCTATTTGGAGTTCTGTAGGCTTCCTGTATGTTCATGGGCATCTCTTTCTTTAGGTTAGGGAGGTTTTCTTCTATAATTTTGTTGAAGATATTTTCTGTCCCTTTAAGTTGGGAATATTCACTCACTCGTACCTATTATCCTTAGGTTTTGTCTTCTCATTGTGTCCTGGATTTCCTGAATGTTTTGGGTTAGGAGCTTTTTGCATTTTCTTTGACTGTTGTGTCAGTGTTTTCTATAGTATCTTCTGCGCCTGAGATTCTCTCTTCCATCTCTTGTGTTCTGTTGGTGATGCTTGCATCTATGACTCCCGATCTCTTTCCTAGGTTTTCTAACTCCCAGCTTATCTCCCTTTGTGATTTCTTTATTGCTTCTATTTCCATTTTTAGATCCTGGATGGTTTTGTTCAGTTCCTTCACCTGTTTGGTTGTGTTTTCCTGTAATTCTTTAAGAGATTTTTGTGTTTCCTCTTTAAGGGCTTCTAGCCATTTACCTGTGTTCTCCTGTATTTCTTTAGGAAATTATTTATGACCTAAAGGGAGTTATTTATGTCCTTTTTAATGTCCTCTACCATCATCATGAGAAGTGATTTTAGATCCGAATATTGCTTTTCCTGTGTGATGGTGTATCCAGGACTTACTATGGTGGGAGAAATGGGTTCTGATGATGCCAGGTAACCTTGGTTTCTGTGGCTTATGTTCTTATGCTTGCCTCCCGCCATCTAGTTATCTCTACTGCTTACCTGCCCTCCCTTTATCTGACTGGAGTCTGTCCTTCCTGTGATTTTGGTTGTGTCAGAACTCCTCAGAGACTATCTATTTCTGGGATCCTGGATCCTGGGCATGTTAGAGCACCTGGGAGTGGAGCTTCCTCTGGGTGTTGTGGGACTGGCAGTGGAGTTTGCACCCAAGGTCTGCTCAGGGTGCAGGCCAGACTGGAAGCCCAACACAGCTTTTAAAGATAATTAGTTAGGTTCAAATTGCAACTTTCTATCAGGGCCTATCACCTTAGTGAATGCTGGGCATTGGACAACTAAGCCCCACAACACACTCAGATCAAACGCTACCACTTTCATCTCTGGCAATATTCATGGGATTTACTTTTTAATCACAGAAACCATGAAAAAACACAGTGATAAAGACAAGGTTGTTGAACGACTCCAGAAAAATCAAACTAAGCTGGGCAGTGGTGGCACAAGCACTTAACCCCAGAGCTTGTGAGGAAAGTGGATCTCTTGAGTTCTAGGCCAAGCTGGTCTACACAGAGAGTTCCAGGACAGCCAGGGCTACAGTCACAGCTTCAAGGCTCAAAAACAAAACAAAACAAAAACCTGAAGCTGGAAACACACACACACAGTGTTGTTTCAGTTACACTTTAAGAATTTTACTGGTAGATTTCCCAGACCCTAATGGAAGGGAAGACCATCCTTAAACCACACCACACAAATATTTTAGCATACTCCATACTACACACAAGATGTCCAGATTTAAAGGAGATGGCTAAGCATACGCTATCCCTCCTTCCTGCTGAGGAATGCTATACTGCAACACAAGAGCTGCTGCACACTCTGCACTGCTTGGGTCTAAATTCTTCCTCTTGGCAACACTTTCTCGCTACATGTGAGCCTAATAAAAGCAACATACTCCATTTTGCTGATGTCTGTAGTTTAAGGGAAAGTTTTAATGGAGTGAGGGAGAGGAATAAATTTAACAGATGGCTCAAATCAGAGCTAAAGATCTCCTCAGGTGCCAGTGTTAGTGCCTTACCCGTGTTAATATGACTGGACCAAGCACAGTTGTTTCACCCTGACTAGCATCTGAGACCCAAGCTGTTCTTGAATCACCCAGACTATATATAGTACTGTGAGTTAACCATTCACATGTCAGGCAACAAGGGTTAAAAAGATTACATCCACTAAGTAACACCCCTATTTCTGAGGAACACACTGTCACTCACAGCATTGTTCAAGCTGTCACTAAATGTTATTGCACCAGTGATTGAATGACAACACCTGGGTAAAGCCCCAGCCCTTGAGAATGGCGGGTCCACACAGCATCTGGCCCTGGCCCTGGCACCTGGCCACATGCTATGAGTCATGTTCCCTCTCCCGAGAACTACCCATTGCCTGATCTGACTAACAGTGCAAATCTGAACAAGATGAGCTGCAGGAACACAGGACCCTTTTCCTTGGCTGCTCTCTTAAGTGCTGCTCCTCAACCATCTTTCTTAACAGTGATTTCAAATGGTTAATGTTAAGGGCAAATCTGCATGGCTTTGCAGGTAATGCTTCTTTCTGTTTGGTGTCCTGGGAAGGGCTCATCCTCTAGAGGCAAAAAAGAGGTTCACAATGGGAGAGGCAGGCAGTCTCAGAGACGACGAAGTCTACCACCAACACAAGGAAGCAACAAGAACGCATAAGAAAAATCCCTCCATTAACTTTAACAGATGCAGATACTTTACTGGGACCCAAGAGCAACGTTCAAGGGGTGGGAAGGCACTTCGAAAAGGCAGCCAAAAACACTTACCAAGACACTTGAATGGGATAACGATGTGACTCTTGCACTGTTTTTTGTCCCTTCGGCACCAATTATCAATACTGACTGGCTGGTTTGCTTCCATCACATTTGTGATCTGTAGCTCTGGATATATCTGTTTAAGAACAACGACGACAAAATCCACACAATAAACCTGCCTGCAGATGGGTAAGGACCCCCGAGACCACCCGTGTGCTACATCAACCTCAAGTTCTACTACACTATTCCACGTTCTAACAACAAAATAAAAACATACTAAACTACTACTTGTCTTTTGTTTCTCACTTTTATAACAGATATTATCGAATTTCCTCCAAAGTTTTTTGAGACATCATCATCAGCCTTAGCCAACTGGAGAACAGAATCATCTGACTTGCCTGTCTTGTGATAGCATAGGTTTTAAACCGGTCATTAACCCTGCCTATGACCTTGTCAACCTCAGCTGTATTCATCTGGATGGACATGGGGTCCCTTGGCACCAATGATGCGGCTGTTCCCTGAGCATTCCTGCAGTTTATACAAATCCACAAATTCACCATTATCATTCTGCGTGTAGAAGCTGCACCTGCTCCCTCCAGTTCCAGTGCAATAGATAGGACAAAGGCTAGTTTTCTTTTGATAGCTTATATTTCTGACTCTTCCCATAGATTATATTTAAAAATGGAATCTATATGTAAGGTAAATGCAGCGGGCTTTCAACCCAAAAGAAATCTGACTGGGTATCAAGAAGCAAAATCTCTGCAATATCTAAATCATACCACATATGCTTAGAAACAAAAGGGGCTAGAGCTCCAGCTCTTAGTACTTGGGTCTTGGGCAGGGGAACACATGCAACCCTGACAACAGAAAAGGGGGAAGAGGGGTAACTTCTGGCAACACTTACCTCCTGGCAGTACTGAAGAACTTCTTCCTTTGTTCCAAGGCAGCTCTTGGTGCCTGTTGGGTCAGGCTCCCATTTCCCAGTCTGAATGTTCACATGCATATTCAGCTTCCCACAAAACATCGCAATCTGAGGCTCAGCAACAGCAAAGCCTGTTCCAGCATTGGCTGCAAGAGCCTATCAAAAAACAGGGGGTTCAGATTTAGTCAAAAGATCTGCAAAGGCAGTCACTTAACGATTCATACAGGATCAATTATCTTTCTCACAACTAGACTAGTCAGTACAGTTGGAAGGTGATGAAGAATCCTGTAGGAATATTCTGATGTGGTCTGGGGGGAAGGGGGATTACCAAACTGGTAAGATGGTTTAGCGGGTAAAGGCACTTATTGCCAAGCCTGATGGCTGAATTTGATCCCAGGACTTACATGATGGAAGGAGAGAAATGACTTCCATGTGTGTCAAGACCCTTGCATAGACTCAACTGCCACCCACCCGAGGGGACAGGGGGACATAAAAGAACTACCAAAAACTACACAGTTACGTCAAGTTTGAAAGTAAACATTTCCAGACAACTAAAAGGAAAATTCAACTCTGTATTTCCCTAAATATGAACAGGTTTATACTGATTGACATATGAGATCCACAACAAGTGTCTGAATAGCAAGACAGCCATAGTCTCTAACCAGTACCTCTACTGGCCTGGCTCAAGATAAATTTGGTAGGAAGAGGTATGGGTCAGTATCAATGGGGGAGGGGGGGAGAGAGATCATCTCTTTTTAAAAATATTTTATAATCTCAGATATATTTACTTTTTGTCTCTACTGCATTCTGGTACTGGAGCCAATCTAGGGTCTCACACATGCTAGCCCTAAACTCTACCACTGAGCTATCTCTGTACCTTTTATTACATTTTTTATTCTGAAATAGCATCTTGTTAAAAGTTACTCAAGCTTGTCTTGAAATCACTTTGCCCAAGTGGGTCTTGAATTCTGTGTGTCTCAGCTGCCTGAGTGGTAGAGATGATAAGCCTGTGGTACTTTATATAAACAAACCCATGCTTCAGGAAGTATGCCAGAGACTTGTGGCTATACATGATGAAGTAAATGGGAAATCTAACCTCTACTGAGCACTCGGAATATCCTGAACCTCACTACCATCTGGTCTAATACAAGCTACTCATTTCTTCACACGCAAATCATGAGAGCAGAGAGCAGCTAAAACTCCAAATAATTTCCTTAATTCACTCATACAACCAAAACCCTCCATCAAGCAACTATATTTAATGAATGTACTTCCTCAGTACTCCATCTAGTGTCAAGTCAAAATGCACTAAAAAGGGAACTGGATTCACAGTCCTGAAGAGGAAAATAACAGAGCACTCTCGCAGAGTGGAGAGCTAACGAAGGAAGCAGTAGAGCCTAGTGTACACAGTCTGGCCGGGGAAGGATCTCAGCCTTCATCACTGAAGTGTTGAGGAGAGATTTAAGCACAGAGCTTTAGTTCCCAATGTCTCTCTGCTGGCTACATAGTAAAAGGAGACTGTAAGTAAGCAAGGAAAGGGTCCAACAGGAAAGTAGTGGGAGCTTGGGCAAGGTGGTGTACAGGAAGAAGAGACTCACACCATGACGCTCAAAAGTCACAGGGCTAGCAAAACACAGCACGAAGCAACCAAACTTGTAAAGCAATATAGTCATTTCTATTTTTAAAGCTGGTTGTCTCAGGCACTTTGTTACAGCACAATAAGACAACAGTGATTAACAAAGTTTGCAATATTCAGTATGTAGCAACCTCAGTCATGAAAACAGAACACTGAAAAGGATTTCTTAAGTTATGCATGTGTCTATTGTCCGGGTTCATCCAAAGGCTGAAGTCCATGAGTTTGGAACCAGTCTTCTCAACAAAGCAAGATCCTAACTTTTTCAAATAGAAAAGAAAGAAATGAAAGGATTTCATAAACAAACTTATCTAATTCTGCATAATATCCCAGCGATTCTTTAGCAATATCTGTTTTATGACAAGACCTTAACCAGTAACAGCTCAGAAACAGGTGAGAAATAGTATTTAGTACAGGCAAGGTTCCTCTCAAGCAATGTGCCCTTGAAAACACAAGCATCTGTGCATAGTGCTACAGTAGTCCTTTAACCACCGAAATTATGTTCCTGGACCCACAGTGGATGCCTAAAACTATGAAGTACACTGAACTGTATACATGCTTTTTCCATGCCATAATAAGGCTTAATGTATAAAGAAAGCATAGTAAGAAAAAAATAAACACCAAGGGGCTGGAGAGACGGACCAACAGTTAAAAGGATCAAGGCTCAACTCCTGGCACCCACATAGTGGCTCACAACTATCTGTAACTTCAGTTCTCAAGAAATGGACATCATCTGGTCTCTGCAAGCACTAGACATATACGTAGTGCACAGACTTACATGCAAGCAAAACACCCATACACATACAATTAAAATTTTTAAAAAACCAACAAATTTGAAGTAAAAGAATTCTTTGCAATGTTTCAACTACATGTGCTCTTGTATGAATCTAACATTGAAGACATCTACTAAACAAATAGGATTTAGGGTACATCTAATCATACATAAGACTGGACAGAGTCAGGAAGTGTTTATCCCTTAAGTCCTCAGAATGAACAGGGTAAGAAGTGTTGATTAGTTGTGTGAGCTCACTGAGCCACAACATTGAAATGGTCGATTCTAGTGCATTTATCAGCCAAGACTATGTTCCACACGTTACTCATTATGGTTGCTGGCTAAAAGACCACAGAGTTTCAACTGTATAAATGCTCAGTTAATGGGTCAACCGCGGAGGTCAATACATCAGTGTAAGTGCATTTGATTTCTGCAGTGAGATGGTCAGTGTTATCTTCCCTAAAGAGTCTATAAAGTATCAGAGGTTAAAGCAACAGGAAGGAGAGCAAAACAGCCAGATCTCACATCAGTTACCACCAAGAAAGAGAGTAACTGGAATCAATCCAGACAGCTAATAGGATACAGTGATTCACTTCTGAGTTCAGAAAGATTAATCTTTGTGGTCATGAGAGACTCTCAAGACAGTATCCTCTGAAATATAAAAGGCCTCTGTGGGCCACATGTAGAAATCAACTAATCAAACCTACCCCGACCTCACCTAGAGTGTGACAGGGTCACTGTGCTATGATGCTTGTACTTCTTATTTGGAAATGCTCTTATTTAATGTGCTCTCCATTTTCTTAAGCACTGACAGCGCCTTGACCCATTACTTCAACATATAAATCAATCCACTTCCTAAACTAACATGTTACAAATGGGACTTCACTGCCAAGTCAGCACTTCTGATATCCTGTGAACTTGGAGTCCTCTACGAAAGAAAATTAATGCCCCTGCCCACTCGTTGGCACTTAAGCCAGTCCCTGTAATCTATGCACACGGCAGCACTTTCAAGGCTTTGAAAACAAACTGCAACAACAGCTTTCCTAGCCAGTGCCTCCATTTACTTAATAATTCATTCTTAATAAGAAATCCCATTTTATTAATTTGGCTCAGAAAGAATTCGGCTATCTAAGGAAAGGAATTCAACAGTGCTCCTAATAATCTGAAGAAGCTTGAAGTATTTTCAGTCAATGTTTGAAGCATAAGTCTGGGTCTATAACAAGTCCGTCCTTCAGGAGCCCAAACGCTAGCTGGCGCTCATAAACTGCCTCCCTTCTCAAAGCTGCTGGGACCAATGCAACTCTCCTACCTTAAAGCTGGAATGTAGTTCTTTCTTTCCTCACTAAAGCTACTTCCCCAAATCAAATCTGGCCTTACAGTTTGATAAAGAGCCTACTGAAATGGTAGCATCTTCTCCTACAGCTGTGGAAGTGAGGTTTCCTTAGATGGAAAGGCACTGCTTAGTGATACACTCTACCACTTTAGTGCCAACAGCTCAATTCTCATAGAGAGTGAAACAGATCTCTGCAGCATCTAGCTAGCCTTACAGGCTAGTGATAAAAGACATTCTTATTCAAATGTTTTTATACCCTTTTCAAAAAAAAAAAACAAACAAACAACTGAAGATATTATTTCATTCCTCTTCAAGTATTCAATAAACCTTCATAATCACCAGGCAGTGGTGAAACACACCTTGGGCAGACAGATCTCTGAGTTTGAGATCAGTCTGACCTACACAGAGTTCTAGGACAGCCAGTGAAAACATATTTGTCTCAGGAGAAAAAACATAGAGTTGGGTTGGGGATAAATCTGGAAAGAGTTGGGAAAAGCAATGACATAATTAAACTATATTGTATGTGAACTTTAAAAATTAACAAGCAGGGGAAAAAATCTCTCCCAGGCTATGGCTAACTACAAAAAGGAAGACAATTGGAGTAAAACCCCTAACCAGACACTAGTGTGCATTTCACCAGCAACAAGACATTAAAGGAACCGGGGGGGGGGGGGGAGCGCAGCACAGAACTGTTACAAATCAGGAAAGATTCGGCATGACAACAAATGAATGCAATTCAGGAGCTGGAACAGGATGCTGGAACAGGAAAAGGCCATTGGGGAGGGGGGGGGTATGGGGACGGGGGAACCAGAGCAATCTTTTGCATAAGCTGTGCCAACACAAGCTCCTGTACTCGATCTATGAGTTATGTAAGATATAAATTCCACGGCTGGGCATTAGAGAATTCTGCAATATTGTCAATTTTACTTAAGGTCTAAAACACTCAAAGTAAAACTATTTGAGAGCTGATGTAGCTTATCAAAATAGCACCCAATCAGCATGCACAACCAGTGGGTTAGATCCCAGCACCACCAAAACAACCAGGTGGTTTTGTTTTAATCTTGATCAAACTGCCCACATCCTACTCTGGAGGGCATAGTTTCAATTTTACAAATGCAATCTGTCAAAAGGACAAGACAAGCTGGGTCTGGTGCCGTGTACCTATGTCCCAGCTCCTGGGAAGGCTGGGGTGGAAGGAATATTTGATTCCAAAAGCTTGAGGCAAGGGTGGGCAACACAGCTAGACCCTATCTCAAAAAAGGGGAGGCAAGGGGAGTAAAAGGAATGAGGGAAGGAAAAAGACACACTTGTAGATCACACCAGCAGTAACAATCATCAGAGCACACTCGGCTCCTGAAGAGCAACTGTCCTAACACAGCCTATGATAGACGGTACACATATGAAACACGCTGGTTGCTGTTAGAGGTCTGAACGGTTAAACCCATCAATCTGACATTTAGATGCCACCTCTAGGCATGTCTGGGAGGTCATACCCACAATGTGCACATTTCATAGGCATGGGTGTCAGAGAACAAAGATGGCATAGCACAGCATTTATACCTTTGCTTCCTAAGAAGCCAATGTAATCTGAAGTCCCAAAATCCTGCTGTCACAGCTAGAGCTACTTTTGGTTTTTTGTTTGTTTGGTTTTTTTTAACATTCATTTATATGACTGTTGTCTGCATGTACACCTGACAGCTAGTAGAGGCATTAGATCCCATTATAGATGGTAGTGAGCCACCATATAGCTGCGTGGAATTGAACTCAGGACTTCTGGTAGTATAGCCAGTGTTCTTAACACTGAGACATTTCTCCAACTCACTTAGAGCTATACTTACCACCACATGGTACCTCCCATAATGTTCTATGCCCTCAAAGCATTAGCCAAAAATACACTTTTTTCTTAAATTGCCTTTGTCAGACATTTTGCAGGAACAACAAGAAAAGTAACTGATATACTATGGCTTAGAACACTGGTTCTCAATCTTCCAAATACTTCGAGCCTTTAATACAGTTCTTCATTTTGTGACCAGCCCAACCATAAAATTATTTCATTAATACTTCATAACTATAGTTTTACTACTATTATGAATCATAATGTAAATATCTGATATGCAGAATATCTGATATGCGACCCCAGTGAAAAGGTCACTCAACAATCCTCAAGGAGTCTTGATCTATAGGCTGAGAACCTTCACATCACCTTCAATAGCACGAGGCTAGTTCAACCTTCAAACATTTCAACTAGTTGACAAAATAACAGAACTCCTAGGCAATAGAAGAGGAGGGAAAAAAAAAGACAAACAAACTTGTCTTTAAAAATAACACTTGATGAGGCTGGAGAGGTTACTCAGTGGTTAAGAACACTTGCTTGCTGCTCTCACTTGGGTTCAGTCCCCTGCACCCATATGGTTTTCTAAAACTGCAACTTTAGGTGATCAGATGTCCTCTTACAACCTCTGCATGTGTATAGTGTGCACACAGGTAGGCACACATCTATAGACATAGGAAATAATTTGTAATAATGGCATTACAGTTGAAAGATTTTTATATTTATTCACTGTGTGTGTGTGTGTGTGTGTGTGTATGCGCATGCCATGGCACATACGTAGAGGTCAGAGGCCAATCTTCATGAGTTGATTCTCTCCTACCTATGAGACCCAAGGCTGGAACTGGGATCATGGGTCCTCACATGTTCAAACATTGAGCCATTTTCCAGGCTACAACTCATTATTATACTCCAAGTTAATTCTAATAAAACACAGGTAAACTAGGTATAAGGGAAAGTGTTAAACATTAAAAGCTATTATTCTTAGACTGACGCATATCAAGTGTTAGGTATTGTTTTCAGAAATAATAGTTTGTACAAATAACCTAACTGTTATTAAGAGCTTTAAATATTAAAGCAGAAAGGAAGTATCATTTCCAAGACTGAAAATGGTTTAGACTGTCTCCAGGGCTTTTTATAGGAACATGGTAATTTGTCCAACTGGATTATACTGGTAAAAATCCAAGCACCATAATTAAATAGAAATCTGACTTTCACCTTATGCAAGAATGGAAACTGGGTCTTTCATAAAGAAATTTTTTCAAAAAATAATAATGCTTAAAATTGTTTCCATTTCTGCCCAGTTGCTATCATAACACAGGAAGTCTAAGATATTTACTTCTAGGTGTGGTGTGGAGATCTAGAAGGACTTGTCTTAGATAACAGCCATCTCTGCATTCTACCTCCTCAGAAGGGGTCCATGAGGTGGCGCATGAACACAACTGTAAGTCCAGCTCCATCATCAGCTACCTACACACTACCTCCTCTCAAGGTTCACTAGCCCCCAAGCCTACTTTTCAATGATGAGAGGTCAGGAAACTTGGAGAGATGGCACAGCAGCTAAGCGCGTTGCTTTTTCTTCAGTGGGTTGGATTCCCAGCATCCACATGATAGCTCATGGATGTCACTCTAGCTACAGGGGATCCAATGCCCTCTTCTGGTCTCCACAGACTCCAGGCACACACATGGTGAACAGACATCCATACACATAAACGTTAGAAAGAAAAACCTTTAAAAGATAAGTCAAGCATGACAACTCATATCTGAAGTCAAAGCACTTGGGGCAAGTGAGGGATGGAAATGAATTAAGAGATCGCAGGTTCAAGGCCAGTGTAGGCTACAGGGTGAGATAGGTTGGAGTGGGGCACAGCTGAATTGGGAAGGACGGCTTAGTTAATAAAGTGACTGCTTTGTAAGCATGAGGATCTGAGCCTAACAGCTAGCATGAAAAAGACTACTCAACAGCAGGGGCTTGTAACCCAGCAGTGGGGAAGTAGATAGGAAGACTCCTCCCAAACTGAACTGGTGAGCCCTGTTTTAAAAAGTGGGGCAGGAGCAAGGCAGTTTAAGAGGCAGCACTCAAGAGGCAGAGGCAGGCAGATTTCTGAGTTCGGGGCCAGCCTGGTCTACAGAGTGAGTTCTAGGACAGCCAGGGCTACACAGAGAAACCCTGTCTCGAAAAACCAAAAAAAAAAAACAGTGGGGCAGGGCACATTAACTACAGAGGAATAACACCCAAAGTGAGCCTCTGGCTTCCCTAAGAGAGCATATCCACGTTCCTCTGTAAGCCTGCCCTCGACCCCCCACAAACACATTATTTAAAACAAAACAAAATCTTTTATATTACATGAGCTTATATACATTCACCAAAGAAATAAGACCTTCAGTAAATAATTGTTTTAACATAAATTTTAATACAAAGTGTTTGAAATATTGCTTATCACACAAAAGGAGTTCAAATATTTATAAACATCATTATTAAATTTCTTCATCTGTAGAACAAGGCTACTACCATGCCTACTCCTTTCAGACCTGTTATGGGGATTAAGATAATGCACAAAAGCACTACATGCAATTCCTGCTGCAGAATAAGCGCCATTATCACTGTGCTGCTTAAGATTTCCTTCTCGCTGGCTGCAATTACACACAACTGGGCTAAAATGAGAGGCAATCAAGTGAAGAACACATAAGGGCCCGGTGTGTTTATCCATTTTTCCAAAACACAGGCTGGCATCAAATTGGTTTAAAAGACAGCATTTTTTATTTATTAAATTTGGAAATGGATTTAAAAACAAAAAACAAAAAAACCAGGTTGCATTATGGCTCCATACTCTATTTTGTGGGAACTCAGTCATAAAATATTTACATGATCATGTTTAGAGAAAACTACCAGAGCTGCTTGTTTCCTGGCTCTGAACCACTTTCCAGCTGATTCAGAAGTGAAGTCAAGATGAACCTGCTCCTTCTACCCAAGACTGAGGTATTACAGGGGCTGATGAGATGGCTCAGCAGGCAAGTGCTTGCCACACAAGTTAGACGATCCAAGTTCAATACCCATAAAGTTGTTCTGACTCCACACAAGCACTATGGCTGCACCACCATATACACAACACACACACACACACACACACACGCACACACGCAGAATTTTAACAACAGCATTGAAAGGTACGTCTTCGTAGTTTTACCTGTTTTGTAAACTTCACAAAGATACTTTGACCATAATCTCCCTCCATTTGTTTGCTAGATATCGTTCCATCTACTCTTTAGCTACAAAATCTTAAAAGAAGTTAATCCTTTTTCATATTCTAGTATTTTTTTTTTTTACTTTGGTGCAATATAAATGAATTTTAGTTTATAAAATAGATAAGAACCTACAGTTTAAAGGGTGAGGCTTTCCCCCCACACACTATAACAAATAAAAGTCTATTTTCCCAAAACTTCCCCAAAGAATACCTCTTGGAAACTGATCACATTTCCCTATGATGACACAGCGGCCATTTGCCAAACTCTGCAAAGCATGCCAGCTAACTGCAAAGATCAGGAAGCCAGGAGGCTTCTGTATTAATATAGTATTATCTAAATAGTGTGGACTCACTGGCACTAGCATTACTTAGGTTGTTACTAAGAGCTGCATGTGCAGGGTCAGATAGAATGAACAGGAATGATTTACTTAAATCTTAAAGGAGAGAAATAATTTCAAGTAACAAACACCTAGGAGATGCTGTGGATTAAATATTTCATAATGAAGTGTGTTCAATCTAAATTACTCTTAGTGAGTCACATAATAGAAATGATGGACGGTTTTCTACAGAATATCCAAAGAACAAGCCTGGGGATCCTCTTACGTCATAAACAGATCTAGATGATCTGATGCTCTAGGGTGTTTTGTTTTGTTTTTATATGAATCAAAGCACTGACAATCTAGTAATTGTAAGCATCTTTTAAGTTCTTATAAATCATAGTTCTTAAAATATTTCACTTACCAGATAATTCTACTAAAATGAGTATTTAATTTGGAGATTTTACCAACTTTGAGAAACTACCCAACATTTCATTTTAGCCAAAACATATATTTAACTACACAGTGTCAAGATTTAATATGAATGACAGTGTGTCAGAGATTTGAAACTGATCCTCATCGGTTCACTTGTAATATAGCTGGGAAGGTGTAAGAAAGCTAATCCTATACCTTGAAACACTGATGATTTCACATACAGGATCACTTTTATATTTATTTTCACATGCATGCGTCTTTTGTTTGCATGTATGTCTGTGCACCATGCACGCACATTAACTGCAGAGGCCAGAAAAAAGGGTCAGATCTCCCCTGGAATTGGAGTTAAAGACCCTTTTCAGCTGCCATGTGGATGCTGGGAATTGAGTAGAGTCTTCTGCAAGAGCAGCCATCTCTCCAGCCCTAGGATTAGTTTTACTGATGCTTTAAATAAAAAGTTCCCCAGACACCTACTAAGGAGATAATAAGGTTTACAACACATGTTTGGTGACATCCTGTAAAGAGAAATACAGACGTGGCAGAGCTAAGTGGCAAAATGTTTGTCTAAACTGCATGAGGTTCTGGGTTCAACCTTCAGCACTGCACCATGATTAAACGCTGGGGTTGGGGGACGCACAACATCTTGCCCTAGTGTTTGCACACGGTATGTAAGGCTATGGATTCACTGCCTTCTTTCTAGACTGAGTGTCCTGAACTCTGAGATACCTTCTTTTCACATTTTGTTATTAAAAAGTCATAAAATGACATCACTGGTAAGTAGGTAGCCCTTTTTTAAAAAAATGGTCTTTTTATAACGAGAAGTAATTTCAACCTTCTCCACCCACAACTTCCTTGCTGGGCTTGTGAGGTGGTCAGAGGTAAAGTCACCTGCTTCTAAGCTGAACTGATCCCTGAGATCCACATGACGAAAGGTTAGAACAGACTCTCAAGTTGTCCTCTGGTTGCCACATGCACATTGCTGTCAACAAAATAAATATTTTAAAAATTATAAAAAACAAATACTGGAAGCCACAAACTTAACTCTTTATTTCCAAGCAAGAATTTCTTGGGTGAATAATCTGTATCTTTCTTTGTAACTAAAAAAGATTTTTTTAAATGACCTAATGATTTTCATAGGGCAGGGAGAAGTTCCCTTTTTTACAAAGAAAGTAAATGTTTACACAGTTCTGTTACATATTTCCCTAACTGCAAGCAATATTATATATATTATATATATTATATTAAATCTTATATATTAATATATTATATATATTAAATCTTGATTAATAAATTTTAACTTTTAATGTCCATTAAAACTGGGAAAATAAGAAATATATGAAAGTGTTCCACCCTCTTCAAGTTCAAAGCAAAAGACATCTTTCTCATGATTTATGTAGCATTTAAATTTAAAAGTAAACAGACTGCACCATCAGCATGCACCAGATCTGCTTTCAAACAATAATTCTCCCTGCCTTGGACCAATGCCCATGTGCATTACTGTAATTATCAGCAATTAAAAAAATAAAGTAATAAAGCTAATACACTCCATAAGTCAGTATGTTTACTGCTTGCCAAATGGGCCATTAATTAGCCTTTCTTGGTACATGCCACCTCACTACTAAATAAATGCATAAAGAGGAACAGAAAAGCTTACACGCAATATGAAAAGGAGTAAGTACGGATGAAGCCACACATAAACACCCTGCACGGCAGACAGTGCAACAGCACTTTAGCTCTGCTATTCAGGGGGCCACCAGGGAGCTGGTCAGTCTTTGCCCTCCAGCATCCTATCTCCACTCAACTATGGGTCCCAGAAACACTAGTTACTTCCAAGAGATCAACAACATGACTATGACCTACGAGGACCACAATGGGACATCCCTGAGTCCATTCCTACATGGTCCAGAGCATTTTCAGTGTAGACCCAAGCCAAGGTGCCTTGTTCCAAGTCCTCACCTGTGACTCTCTTTCCTCCTAAAGCAGATGTGTGTTCACTTTCAGGGCTCTGCTCAGTGGATACCCTCAAAAACTGTTTCAGTCCAATCCAAGTAAAGGTTCCTCCCAGCCTCCCTCATGTGCATGGCACATCAGCACTAAAACTTAAGAAAACCTTTCTAACCTCTACGTAGCAACAGTACCTAGCATATAGCAGGTAATCAATTCTCTCCTCATCAGAATCAGACTCTAAACCCAGAACGCTTGGATTTAGTTTTATATATTTCCCTAAACTACAGTCAGCAGTGATTTCTAAGTCAAAACAGCATCCGCGTGTGTATCAGCATATCTACAAATAAGAAATGTGAGCCGGGCAGTGGTGGCGCACGCCTTTAATCCCAGCACTCGGGAGGCAGAGGCAGGCGGATTTCTGAGTTCGGAGCCAGTCTGGTCTACAGAGTGAGTTCCAGGACAGCCAGGGCCACACAGAGAAACCCTGTCTCAAAACAACAACAACAACAACAAAGTGTGCTGAAGAGATGTTTAACAGTACTTGATGCTCATGCAGAGTTCTAGCATCTACCTCAGGCAGCCACTGCACAACCACTGCAATGGATCTGACACCCTCTGCTTACCTCCACAGGCACTTGGGTGTATGTGGCACAAATTCAGACATACACACACCTTAGTTAAAAAACACCTTTTAAAAGAAATCTATGCAAAAATAAATGACTAAATAAAAAGAATCTATATAGGATGACAATCTTCGATTTTGAAAACTGTAATGTTTGCCAAATGGCTTTCTTACATACGTGGTTTGAGAAACAAGGCAGGATTAACATACTAGACACATACTAACATAGTTCCCCGGCCAACGCAAGTACAACCCTCAGAGGTAGTACCTGAAGGCTGTCAGTTGTTCAGCTGCTGTTTACCTCCTGTCTTAACATACCCTTAGCATTTTTCTTGGTCTTTTAAGACCAGACGATAAATTTTTTTTTTTTTTTTAAGTTTAAGATGTCATGTTTTATTTGTGGGACAGGGTGTTTGTGCCATGACACATGTAGAAATCAAAGGACAATTTACTGAAGTCAGCTCCTCTACCTTGTGAGTGGGGTTGTCAGGCTTGGCCTGAGCATCTCTTTACCCACTGCGCCATGTCCCTGGCTCCACACTTTATAAGTTTTCTACTCCTAAGCCACCACACTATCTTAAAGTATCCATTCTCTTGTTCTGTTAGGAACTCATTTCCATAACATACATGTGTGCTGTGGATTTCAATTTCCTGTTTTTATTTATTTTTATTTTATGTGAATGTTTTGCATGCATGTATCTGAGCAGGGTGTCAGACCCCTTAGAACTGGAATTTCAGACAGTTGTGAATTGTCATCTGGGTACTGAGAACTGAACCCAGGTCCTCTGGAAGAGCAGCCAGTACTCTTAACCAGAGCCATCTCTCCAGCCCCACAATTTCCTGTTTTTAAGATTCTTTTTCTATGCGTGTATGTTTTGTCTGCATGTATTTTGTGTACCACATGCATGCCTGGTACCCTCAGAGGCCAGAATAGGGTGTCAAATCACCTGAACTGGAATTACAGATAATCATAAGACACCATGTGAGTACTGGGAAGTGAACCTGGGTATGTTCAACAGTCAGTGATCTAAACTGCTGAGACATTTCTCCAGCCCATACTTAGGTATCTATTTCTCCCAAGATGTCTTAGTTACTGTTTTACTGCTGTGAAGAAACACCATGACCAAGGCAATTGGGGGCTTGCTTATAGTTTCAGAGGCTTATTCAATTATCATCATTCATGGAAGGGAGCAAGGCAGTATGCAGGCAGATGTGGTGCTGGAGCAGTTGCTGAGAGTTCTATACCCTCATCTGTCCACAGGCAGTAGAAGAGGGAGAACTGGGTCTTGGCCTGGGCTTTTGAAACCTCAAAGCCCACCTCCAGTGACACACTTCCTCCAACAAGGCCACACCTCCTTATCCTTCTCAAATAGTGCCACTCCCTGATAACTTTGCATTCAAATAAATGAGCCCATAGGGGCCATTCTTATTTGTACCACCACACTGGAATCACCAGTTGTATCTTTCCTTTTACCTGCTTGGTGCCCAAAACAAAGACCTGAGACTGCCAGGAAGGCCCATGAATGCTCTGCAGTGCACGCACTGAGGTCTACTGCTCTTCTTTTTTCTTTCCTGAAGTCAACACTCTACCCTCTCTCCATGACCCCACTCCAACAGGAGCCATTATTCTCCAGGCCTGAGGTCATTAGTCCTCAAGAGTGCCTTGTCTGGTTTCCTCAATGTTTTGTTTTTCTTGACTGACTTCTGTTTTAGGAGCTGACAGCTTTCTCAGAAAACACCTAAAAATAGAAAATTTCAAACATAACATCTCAACAGGCTTATTTTATGTATGCGCTTTATGGGTCGTGTACATAAGCACTAAATTGTGGCTGGAAATTACATTTTCCCTCAGAATTTGAGGGACTCTGGCACTGCTACTGAGAAACCAAAGCCAGTCTGACACTTCTGCGCAGGCCTACTTTTCCTTAGCTTCCCAATATTGATATTGTTTAACTTCAACCTAGCTCTTAGTGGACTGAGCAATTCCCCATTTGTAATCTGCTGTTCCCACTCCCTGGATTTCCTAGACCAAGCCTCTAGTTTCTCTTCCTTCTCTCTTCTCACAGTGCATTCCTTCTGATGTTTTCTCAGTGGTATAGTGCATGCCTGGTAGGTATGAGGACCTACGTACTATCCTCAGCAGCACGAAAAATGAAAGTAAAAAAATTTCTAGTAACCCATTCTAATTTTTCCAGTTGAAGCTGGCATTAATGGTCTATGATGGCTGCCTCATTTGTACATATTCTATGACGGGTTCACCTTCTTTACCCGCATTCATCATACACACAAATTCACAGTGATTCTGCTTGGTGAGGACCTTTCAGGTTTGAGTCCATGCTTACAGTCAATCTGTTATATCAATATTAAAGATATTTTAATCTGTCCTGAGTATTATTTCTATTGCTTTAAAAACACTAAACACCATTCAGCTTCTATGACTTTTATCAATTCACAAGAATAATCTTTCAATATAATATGCAACAAGATGTTTATTAATATAGACAGATCCCGAGGAAGCTAACAAAACCTCAAATAACCTTTTCTCTAACAGTTTCTATAAAAGACAGAGGGAAAGATTTCTTCTAGTTTCTTTCTTTTATGATAAAAATACTCTAACCAAAAGCAACTTAGGGGAGGAAAGGATTTATTTGGCTTATAATTCCAGATCACAGTCCATCACTGAGGGAAATCAAAGCAAGAATTCAAAGTAAGAACCTAAAAAAGCAGGCCTGCTTGCTATTCCATGCAGAATTACCTCTAACCTCTGAACTCACTTGCAGCCTAGGAAGTACAGCAGAAACCATGGATTACTCACAAGCACATGCTTGGCTAGCTTTTTTACAAAGCCGAGGACCATCTACCTGGATAGTGCAGTCCATAAAGGGCTGGGCCCTCTCACATCCATTAGCAATCAAGACAATCCCCCCCACACCTGCCCACAAAGCCATCCAATATGGCCAATCTCTTATAGACTCTCTTCTCAGGTGACAGTTAAAGCTAACTACAAGGTTGCACTAAAGAAAAAAACAAAACAAAACAAACCATGTGAAGTTAAGCAGAAATACTGGTTAGAAGGGGATAAAGGGGTTAGCTAAGGCTCTGCTATAAATTATGGCTCAGGGTATGGCACATGCCTAGCATGCTCAACAGTTCAGTGCACTGCAGAATGAGAAAAATTACCAGCAGCTCATTACTCAAAGTTTCATTTTTCATGATTTCCATTATTTACCGAGAACCATGGCCTAAAAATATTGAACAGGAAATTCTAGAAATAAACAATTCATAAGTTCTGAATTGCTTACCATTCTAAGTTACAAAAAAAAATTGCACTCTGCCCCACCCCTAGGGCACAAATCATTCCTATGTCCTATGTCACTACCCACCTAAGTCATTCAGTAGCTGTCTCAGCTATCAAACTATTCCAGCACTACAGCATGCATATGCAAGTAACCTTTACTGTTCACGGAACTTTGACTCTACCTAGACACAAAAGCCATGATGGTGGCAACTCAAGCCTGCTTTTTCTTGCCTCCTCCCTCCTTCCACTCATTCATTCATTCATTCATTCATCCATTCACTTTTTGGGTGTACGTTAAACCTAGGTCCCTGTGCATGCCAGGCACGCACAGCATACAACACTTCTTTCACATGCCATGTTAAACTATCACAAAGGACAAGTTCAGTTCAATAAGATACACCCACGCCATCCTGATTGCAGAATTGTTAAAACTGTCTTGCTTATTACTTACTACTGTAATTACTGTGCCTAATTTATTAAGCTGTATCATAGACACATACACATGTATATACCTGTGTGTGTATATATATACACATATATACATAAACACCTATATACACACACTCATAATTATACATCTATGTATATATACACAAGTATAGGTGTGTGTGTGTGTGTGTGTGTGTGTGTGTGTTTCAGAAAAACACAGTAGATAGAGTTCAGGGCACTCTTAGTTTGGGAATCTAGCGCACATTTTATTTAAACCATCCCTCTCACAGGTGAGGAGAACCATTATAAATGTCAAGAGATCATTTCTCAACCAGCTTTCTCCCCCTTCTTTTTTAACAGGGGTTGAAAAGCCAGATGCCTATACATAATAAATAGAAAGCAAGATGGTAGACCACAGCATTTCTTTACCTACTAAATAAAGGAGCCTGTCTGTTGCTACTTGGTTCAAAACCCGGTAAGAACCTTATAGGTTAGAACTATTACTTGAAAATGAAAATATGTACCTGGAGTTTAATTACAGTGAAGTCTAACATGTTGAGGACAAAACAATAGGGATAGGCCACACTATTTGCAAGCTGCATTTTTTTTTTCTTTTCTTAACCTAAATATAACATACTAGGCTTCAGAGTAAAGAGAGATGACAATCTAAAGAACAAAATTTGGCAAACCCAAAAGGCAAAGTACAAGCTAAAATCTGATGGATCCTGTCAATTACAAAATTACTATAATAATTAATTTAAAGATGTTAGCATGTGGGCACAGGACTTAACTCAATGACAATGTGTATGCTTAGACTGCACGTGGCCCTGGATTCACCCTCAAACTGAAAAGATCTTAATACTGTTAATATAACACCACTACCCAAAGCAATCTGCAGGCTCAGTGCAATCGCCCAGCAAAATCTCCACAGAAGAGAAAGGCCACCACAAAGGTCATTATAGCATCTCACAATCTTGATAAAGAGCACAATCTTGATAAACTTTTATATATATTGCCAACTGATTTTTGACAAGATTGCCAAGACCATGTAATAGGAAAAGGGCAGATTCTTTAAAACAAATGGTCTTGTGAGAATGAAATTGAATTCATACCTTAAATTACATATAAAAATAAATTCAAGGGCCTGGGGAGATGAGTCAGTGGGTGAGAGCAGGCACTGTGAAAGCAAAGAGACTTGTACTCTGTCAATCCCCAGCATCCATGTGGGCATGGCTGCTCACACCTGTAACCCAGCTTTGGGAGGATGAGGCGGGTGGATCTCAGGAGCCCGCCAGCCAGTTTAGCTGAAACAGTGAGCCTCGGATTCAAAGACCCTGTTTCTTAGAGGAAGGGACCAGACATCTTCCTTTGGTTTCTTCAGGTATGCATGTGCACACACTCTCACACAAATTAAAACTATGAACACCTTAAGCTCGAAGCTACAACTCTCAGAAATCTTAAGGGAAAAGCTTCATGGCATAACTTCTCAGATATGACATTAAAACAGGTAACTACAGAGCAGAAATATAAATTTTTCCCTTTATCAAATTTAAAAACGTACATCAAAGAACACCATGTCAAGAGTAAAAAGACATGGGAGGGAGTACTGTAAGTTACTGATCCGATTCACATCCAGAAAAATGAAAAGAACTCTTGCAATTCCACAACATGAAACTGTCTAGCTGGAAAACAGACATTTCTTCAAAGGAAAGCAAACATGAAAGGACATTCAACACCACTAGCTACAGGCCCAACACAACCCACACCACAGCAAGATGCTGCTCCACACAATTAGGATGCCTGCTACCCAAAACTAGTAATTCTGAGGGGGAGAGAACTACGACCAAGGATATGGAGAACCTGGAAGCCGTGCACACTGCTAATGGAAATGTGCAATGTACAGTCACTGTGTAAAACAGTTAACGACTTCTCAAAAATGAAAACACAGAATTACCAAAGACCTAGCAATCTCACATATGGCTACATAGCCAAGGCAAACTAGAGCATGACCTGAAAGAGATATGCTGCTCACTGCAGAGCCAACATGCAAGGCAGTGTACTCCACTATGCGACATCACAAGGACAAGCATACAAGAGATAACTATCAATTTAGAACTGCAATCCCATAGCTAGGAGAGTGCTGGCAGGGAGAACAAGGGTAAAATCAAAAAGGGGCGGGGTAGATTAGAGTGGAAGGAGGAAAACTGTCTATGTAACTCGACATTAATGGAACATTAATGTTCCATAAGCATAAACCAGTCAGAAACAGTCGGAGAGCAAATACTTAGTGATTCCACTACTGTATGTCATCTGAAATAGTAAAATTATAGAAACAGAGATCAAAATTGCAGTACCCAGAGGCTGAAAGGGAGAAAAGGTTGCTATGCAACAGGTGGATGTTTCTTTATAGACTACTCATAAATTCTAGAGATCCACTATACAACCTCAACCAATACTTAACAGTGTATTGTGTGCTTAAAATTTTAATAGGGTTGGTGAGAGCTTAGTAATTAATGTCAGTACTGCATAGACTATAGACCTGAGTTTGATCCCCAGAACTCACATTTAAAAATGCCAGGTGTGGGTAGCATACAGTATAAACCCCACAGAACAGATGTGGGGACAGACAGATCTCTAGGGCTCACTGAACAGCCAACTTAGTCTACTTGGCAAGCCAATGAGACCTTGTATCAAAAACCAACGTGGAAGGTGACTGAGGAACACATGCACTCACACACACGCACCAACATATGAATACATACACAAAACAATATGAGTACCAATCTCACTGTAAATGCTCTTGCTGACAATAAAAAGTTAACTTTTAAAATGATATATTTTCTATTTACTACAGACTCAAAGATGTAGATTTTGAATTGTGTGATTTAAAGCATTTTTGCATTTTTTGGCTGACATGTAAACTACTATGAAATAAACCTATATAATCAGTAAGAAGGGGGGATTGATACATTGAAACAGGGCTGGGTGAAGGTGGTACCCACCTTTAAACCCAGCAATTGGGAGACAGAGGCAGACAGATCTCAGAATTCAAGGCCAGCCTAGTCTACAGTGTGAGTTCCAGAACAGCCAAGGTTACAGAGAAATCCTGTCTCAAAAACAAAGACAAAAACAAAATAAAGCCCCAAACCCCTTGAGTAGGCATTGACTATCATTTGCCCCAACAGAAGCATGTTTTTCATTCATCTCAGGAATTATACTGTCATCATAATACCTAGCACAGCAATGTTGATTAACTATGCAGAACTTCAAATGAATCAATTACCACGCCAACACCTTCAACTTTTGAACAAGTTATATCCAGAAGTTCTTTAAATGACTGCCTAAATATGTGTGTGATGGTTAATTCAAATGAAGAAGAGCTCAGAGGATAGACACTTACCCAGTGTGCACCAGGCCAGGGTCATCCTCAGCACTACAGAAACCAGGCACTGTGGCACGCACCCAGAAGGTGGAGGAGGCAGGAGGACTCGAGCTCACTGTGCAGCAGAGATGATGAGACCAGCCTGGGCTATGTGACTTTTTGACTCAAAAAAAGAAAAAAAAAATTGCAACGTTCAGTGGGGCAATGTTTTAATATATTTTTGGAGTCCTATAGGAAAAGAGATAATTGGGCAGAAGCGGTATTTAAACTGATATTTAGAAATTATAAAAGAGCTAATGGCAGAGAATGTCCTAAAAGTAATGAAAGACACCAAACCACACAGATTTAAAGAGCTCTACACGCAGAACTCACATCTAAAAGCCAGGGGACGGAGGACATTTGCAATCTAGCCATGTGCTGTTACCCTCAGCTAGATGAGTTCAAGGCAAGCCTGGGCTATACAAGACCACCTTAAAAAAACCAAACAGAACACAACAGAATAAAAAATTCCCACCTTAATACACAGCAGTAAAATATCTAAAGGCAAGATTCAACAGACTTTTTTTTTTTTTTTAAATGAAAACATTATTGATAGAGGGTTTGGGGAGATGGCTCAGTCAATAATTGATTAATGTAAGTGATTTGAGACATTCAATACCAGGAATGGACCAAGATCTTTATGTCAAACAGTTTTACTGTATTTTTTAATTGAATATTTTTCATATGCATGTGTTACGTGCATGTGCCAGAGGACAATGTGGAGGTCAGAGGACAACTTCCAGAGTCTGTTGTCTCCTACCATGTGGGTCCTGCAGGTCATGAAGGCTCAGTGGCAAGAACCTTTACCTGCTAAGCCATCTTAATTTTCATTGTTGTTGTTAAAACAGGTTTGTAATAGAATTTCTTTTCTTTTTTTTGGTTTTTCGAGACAGGGTTTCTCTGTGTAGCCCTGGCTGTCCTGGAACTCTGTAGACCAGGCTGGCCTCCTCTGCCTCCTGAGTGCTGAGATTAAAGGTGTGCACCACCACTGCCCGGCTTGTAATAGAATTTCTATTTATCACTTTAAATTGTTGTTGTTGTTGTTGTTGTTGTTGTGTGTGTGTGTGTGTGTGTGTGTGTGTAGTGGAGGGCATGCACATGTCACGCAATGTCTGTGGAAGTCAAATAACAACTTAACAGGGTTGGTTCTCTCCTTCCAACTTTGTGGATTCTGGGGAATCAAACTCAGGTTGTCCAGGCTCTCATCGTAAGCACCATACCCACCAAGACATTCTGCCAGCTCTCTTTTAAGACCATATTTTGGAACGGGGAGGAGGAACACGCCTTTAAGCACTTGAGAGGCAGAGGAAGGCAGATCTCTGTAAGTTCAAGGCCAATCTGGTTCTATGGCGCTAGTTCGACACAAGTCTACACAAAGAAACCCCATATCATCAAAACCCAGCTTCAAAATCAAAAAATAAAAGGGCTGAGACTGTCAGTCAGAAAGTCCCTGCCTAGCAGGTTGTACACCCTGAGCTCAACATCCACCAGCACCACCCCAGTTAGAGATGGAAAGAACAAACCAACCCTGACAATAACAGCAGGCTCACTGTCTGCAGGATGTGTGTTGGCTACCTATATGGAAAGCAGAGTTTCTTCAAGAGACAGTATTGAGAGAGTAAGGGGTAGGTTGGAGAGATGGCTCAGTGGTTAAGAGCACTTGTTCCTGCAAAGGACTCAAGCCCCAGCATCCACCTGCAGCTTGTAACTAGCTATACCTCAAGTTCCAAGGGACCCTTTACCCTCTTCTGGCCTCACTGCACATGCATACATGCAGGCAAAACACTCACATACATAAAATTTAAAAATAAATCCTTTGATGGGGCTGGAGAGATAGGGGCTACTCTTCCAGAGGACCAGAGTTCAATTCCAAGCACCCACATGGCAGCTCACAACTGTCTAACTCCAGTTCCAAGGATCTGGCACTTTTGCACAGACATGCAGGCAGAACACCAATGCACATAAAACAAATAAACCTTTAAAAAAAAAAAAAAAAGGTTAGGGCTGGAGAGATGGCTCAGAGGTTAAGAGCACTGCCTGCTCTTCCAGAGGTCTTGAGTTCAATTCCCAGCAACCACATGGTGACTCACAACCATCTGTAATGGGATCTGATGCCCTCTGCTGGTGTATCTGAAGACAGCTACAGTGTACTCGACATATATATAAAATTAATAAATAAAATCTTTTTAAAAAAGGCTTTGGGAAATGTCTATTTATTAGCTCAACCATAGAGTGCATGTTTAGCATGCCAGAGGTCTGGGTTCAATCACCAGAGCCTAAGAAAACAAACAAAAATATTTTTAGTAAAGCCACAGAGAGAAAGCACATCTTAACTCCAAGTGAAAACAACTCAAGTGTCCATGGGCAAAGTAAGTTGTGGTTTTATTCATAGAGATCAGCAACAGAAACCAATAAGCCACAACTATGCTCAGTACAAACAACTCTCAAAAACATGTTTAGTGAAAGACACCAAATACTCAGGAATACATTGAGTAACTCCATTTACACGAATCCTTTAAAAGGGAAGGTGGATTTTAATGAGGACATCTGTTAAGACTACAAAGGAAGGCAAAGAATGAATAGGCAAAAGTTGGGGCATAGTTACTTCTGGAGGACAGAAAGAAGGCAAGGCTCTGCTCTTCTTTTGACCTTGGAAGAGATTCAGGACAATATGCTAGGCTACTTTCTTTTGTGTATTTGCAAATTTTAAAAGCTCAAAAATAAGCAACAGCTAGGGCCAAACCTCAGTTGGTAGAGAATGTGATTAGCATGGTCGAGGCCCCAGGTTCCCCAGGTCCCGTCACCACCAACGTATAACCTGGCATGGTGGCACAATGGTGGCACACAGTTTTAATTCTAGCGAAGACAAGTAAAAGCAAGTGGATCAAAAGTTCAAGTAAAGCTGAGCATGTGCTGCACATCTTTGAGGCAGAGGCAGAGGCAGTGGCAGGTGGATCTCTGTGAGTTCCAGGCCAGAAAGGGCTACCCAATGAGACTTGGTTTCTTCAAACAACATAGTTCAAGATTTCCTCTCCTACATTTGCTGTTAAGAGTAATCCCTAGGGATCCACGTGCCAAAATAGAACTGATTCCTGCCGTGCACACCTATGTACACATGCACCCTCCCCCTCTCCCTCTCAAAAAATGTTAAAATAACAACAAAAGGTTTATGAAAAGCCTGGTTAAGGAGGACAAGGGAATAGGCACCTTGGCATATGAGTTTTACATTCTTACCTCATGAAATCCTCACAGTGCGATCAAATAATGAGTCCTGCATCAACAAACAAAAGGTTACAACTCAATAAAATCCCCAAGAAGTTTTATCAAACATAAATAGGAATGGGAATGATAATTATCAAGTTTAAGGAAAGAGTTACTTCTGGGAAGTTCAAACTACTTCTTCCTTTGTAATGCTTTATTTCTGTCTGAAGTGTGTTAGTCTTAGTTTTGCTGTTCATAGCCCAGGCTGGCCCGGAGCCCCTAATTCTCCTGCTTCCATTCCCTAAATCCTGGAATCACAGAGGTGTGACCTTGTGGGCTTTAACTTCCTATCCTCCTGCCTCAGCCTTTGGAGTGCTGAGATTACAGCAGTATGCTACCATGCCTGGCTAATTGTTTTTAAGTCTAAAGTGGGGCTGGAGAGATGGCTCAATGGATAAGAGCACTGACTGTTCTTCCAGAGGTTCTGAGTTCAATTCCCAGCAACCACATGGTGGCTCACAATCATCTGTAATGGAATCTGATACCCTCTACTGGTGTGTCTGAAGACAGCTACAGTGTGCTCATATACATAAAATAAATAAATCTTTTAAAAAAAAAAAAAGGGGCAGTGGTGGCGTGCACGCTTTAATCCCAACACTTGGGAGGCAAGGCTCTCGGATTTCTGAGTCCAGCCTGGTCTACAGAGTGAGTTCCAGGACAGCCAGGGCTATACATAGAAACCTTGTCTTGAAAAACCAAAAACCAAAAACAAAACAAAAACAAAAAACAAACAAAAAAATCAAGCATAAATGTTAAGATAAACAAAAGCAGATGCAGATGTTGACTACACATCTTTTTAAAGATGCTTTGCTGTGATTAATTAAAGGAGATAAAATATATGCTGCCCTAACATTTCATCTCTCAAAATAAAAATCCTATTTCTACCCTCCCAAGTCATAAATTTAGCGTTTCAGGAGGAAAAGGGGTATTTGAAAATAGCTATGCTCTGACCACACTACTAAATCTTCCATTTTCTTCTCCAAGTCCATCTGTTTATAGTCTTCCAACCATTCTGTTGTGGATGACGTCTCTCAAAAATGAAGTATAATGTCAGTAAAAGTCATCTGCCATGTTAGCTAGCTAGCACCAGGACCTGAGTTCTCTTCCTCAGCACCCACGTAGAAGTCTGGTGTAAGAGTGACATCTACAGTCAGCTTGGGACAGGAGAACAGAGACAGAGCCTCAAGTTTGCTGGCAAGACAGCCAGGAAGTCTAGCTCTGATTTAGTCAGAGACCTTATCTCAAACATAAGGTGAACAACAGGAAAATTCTTGATTCTGACATCTGGCTTCCACACCATACCACACACATACACACTTGTATTTAAAAGGAAGTGGAACAGTGTAACATGATAAAGCTCATCAGATAACTTTTAACCCAGAATAACCCTGCAGGTAGGAATTACTTGTTTCTCTTTAAGCCAACTCATGAACAGAGCTTCCCAAGTGGAGAGTGCTCTAGTAACAGACAGGTTCTGGGTTGCTACCAAAAATAGTTCTTCAAACCAAGCCAAACTTGACTCAAGACTGCTTCATTCTCCTCCAAAGCAGGTCCTAGGGACCTGAGACTATGAAGTGGGACTATCCCTCCTCTACGGAGGAGCCTTGAATTGGTCAGAGTTGTGTGCCAACTAACTAGGAAATGTCTCTTCACCACAAAAAAGAGACATACAAGGCAATTTCCTCTTTAGACACTACCATTCTCAGAAAAGTGAGTCTCAGGAAGGCCAAGTAAAAAAGGCTGAAGGTGAGTTGCTCAATTAGTAAGCTAGCCTTACTGCTGTCCCATACCAAAATCTAAGTAACTTTTATTCTGAACCTCAATTACACAGCATACTGATGAAGATTTGTAAAATATATCTGGAGCCAGCAGCCTCCTCTCTGAATAATGACATACCCCCGATTCTGATACAACCCGTGACAGGGGATCATGTCTTAATTATTTTCTTGTTAGAATACAAAGATAAGGGCTGGAGAGATGGCTCAGTGGTTAAGAGCATTGGCTGCTTGTCCAGAAGTCCTGAGTTCAATTCCCAGCAACCACACGGTGGCTCACAACCATCTATAATGGGATCTGAAGCCCTCTTCTGTCATGCAGGCATCCATGCAAATAGAGGACACAAGTACATCTTTTAAAAATACAATGATAAAACAAACTTACTATTAAAGAGCTTGCACTAAAAGTGGAAAGTGTAAAATGGTAAAGTCTTCAGTAATATAACAATGACTTCAAAGAGGTAAGTTTGGTATGTACTAGTCCATAACATAAATTGCTTGAATTTACAGAAACCTACAGCCAGTAACAACAGGAAACTTCCTGACAGAGAGGAAGGAAAAGAGCAGTGAACTTAGAATAAGACAGACAGATTCAAGCCCTGGCCAGACTGCATGATCTTCAAACCTTGGCATCTACGGGCCTCACTTTTTAGGTGGTAGTAAGAACACCCACTTCACCAGACTCACCTGGTGTGGGAGCAGCACCCATCTGCTGGTCTCTTCTCTATAGCTCAGTTACCCAAGGGAGGAGCTTTTGGAAACAGCATCCCTGATGCTGCCAATGAAATCCTTAATCACATGCAGTGCACCTGGACAGCAGGAAGCAACCGATGCAGCTTCCACTGCTGCACCATTGGGCATTCCATACTGAACCAATAAGGTTAGGACTAGCTGGACAAATAATAAATGAATAGTCTGCTTTCTAATCTTCCTATTTTAAAATCAGATTACAGGGGCTGGGGAGATGACTCGTAGTTAAGACCATTGGTCACTCTTCAGAAGGACCCAGGTTCAATACCTAGCACACACAGAGTGACTAGTCCGCAGGGATCTGGCACCCTAATGTGGCATCTTCAGGTACAGGAGCACATGTGGTACAGACATACATTCAGGCACTACCATACACATATGGTAATAGCAATAATAATAAAAACAAACAACAGATTACTGTTGTGTTTAAAACAATCTCATTTTAAAAACAACTTCAGCTAGAGATGCACATCAGGAGTAGAATGCTTGTCTAGCATGTTTTTACATAGTCTTAAGATTCACTTCTCAGCTGGCTGTAGTAGCATGCCTTCAGACAGAGCTCTGTGAGTTTAAGGCCAGCCTGGTCTACATAGCAAGGCTCCAGGCTAGCCAAAGCTACATGGTTCATAGTGAGAACCTGCCACAAAAACAAACAAACAAGAAACCTCACTTCTCAGAACAAACAAACAAACCCAGAAAAGTAATTATTTGTTATGCTTGATATACAGGACTGGAATCCCTTCCATCTGAATGCACCTACATGGTCTACTTTCCAATTTAAGCTATAAATCAAGGTACAGTACACTAAACTCAATTAAGTTTTGAAGTAATCTAGTTTATCTCACTAAAAAACAACATGAAAATTGAATTAGAGGCAATTTAGAATCCTCTTCTCAACTGGTCCTTCCATAGCAACTGCAATCTGAACAAAGATTAGTCCCTGCTTTTAGTCACACAAAAATGTTATTTTTTGTAAGTAGTTCATTTTAAGAGAATTAAAAATAAGTGCTGATATCAGCATCAATACACAATGTGTTCCACTTTTATAAAACTTCTACATATCCTATATCTGGAAATATAAACATCACCAAAATGTTTTCCAGGCTTCCTTAAATGACATCATTTCAAGCTATTTTTCACTTATTTTATTATGTTTTTTAAATCTTACAATGACTATGCATCATCTATACAGTTTTTCTTTTGTTGCTTTCAAAGAAAAAAATGCAAGCCAGGTGTGGTGGTGACATGCTGGTAGTCCCAGCACTCAACAGCCTGAAGTGAGGTGGAGGGTGGGGGGTGGAGGGGGTGGGGTGGTAGAAGACATTTAGCCCAGCCTGGGATACAAGACCTTACATCTCAAATAAGCAAGAAATGTGAAATCCTGAGAACTCAGTAATAGTAAATTAAGAATCTTGAAAAGTTATATTTTGATTTTCCAAAGTTGAAACACTAACAGATAAGTTAAAAAAATCTGATCTTTGTATTTGGAAAAATTACATAACCTTTCACATACTAATGTTAATAATTCAAAGCATATTAGCTTTTTTACAAAAGTGACCAGATCAACTAACAGACTGATATACAGACAAAACACAGAATAATGTATCAATATTAAATCTCCCAGATCAAAACTGCCCCGATGTTATGTAAGAGAATGCCTTTGCTCAAGGTCTTCAGGAGCAAAGAGGGTGGTGCACACAACTGACTTCCAGGCAGATCAGCAACAAATACAATAATGGTAACAGAACAAATGATAAATTCTTTCCCCACTCCAGGGTGCTGGGCACTCTGCCACTGAGCTACAACCAGACATGTGAAAGCCAATTCTAAATATTCAGAATGTTGATACTGAGTGCAGGTAAATTCCACAAGAGTTGTTTACACAATTTTGCATTTTTGTAAGCTTGAAATCATTTCTAAAACAATTTGAACTGAAGAAAAAGCTAACAAGAGGGGAAAAAAAACATTTGAAACTGTACTTTAAGAAAAGAAAAAGGCCACCAGCATCCCTGCTCCCTGCCCCCCCCAGCACCCCTACTCCCTGCCCCCCCCCCAAAAAAAAACCACCCAAACAAAATTAGGGCTCATTTCAACACTTGAAGCAAGATTCACTATTAGGTGAAACATGATACACTCAAAAATTGTGCTAACAATGCATGTAGGACCAGCAGCGAGCAAATGTGTGCAAGAGAAATATAAAAGGCTTACATAGGTAGCGTTTATTCAATTGTCTAGTGGCCACATCAGAGCAGAGAGGAACTGAAGAAACAATGTAAAGGCATGTTAGCCAATGCAATAAAAATTGAGATATTTTAATTTTTTTCATACTAAGTCTTCACATCCTGGTGTGTATGTTACACTTCATAGCACATCTCAATTCAGAAGCTACACTTTCATAAAAAATACCTGATTGGCATTTTATCTCCCAAAAAAAAAAAAAAAAAAAAAAGGCTTTTAAAAGCAGACTCTGGGCTGGTTGGCGGCAATTGCCTTTAATCCCTGCACTAAGGAGGCAGAGGCAGGTAAGGTAGATCTCTGAGTTCGAGGCCAGCCCGGTCTACAGAGTGATTTCCAGAACAGCTAGGGCTACACAGAAATTCTGTCTGAAAAACAAAACAAACCATTCAGAAAATTCAATCCCTTCAGAGTTTGTTCCCCCAGCAGTGTGATGCCTCAGTGGACAGAGGCACTGTTTGTTGCCAGCCTAACCAGTTGAGTTTGCTCTACAGGGCCTACAGAGTGGAAGGAGAGAAGTGACTCCCATACTTTACACATTCTCCTATGACCGCCACAATGGCCTCGATACACAAAATAAATGAATGAATGTACCTTTAAAACATTTTAAAGAGGGAGCTGGAGAGGCTCAGTGTTTGAAAGCACTTCCCACTCTTCCAAAGTGGGACCTGAGTCTGGAGCCCATAGCCTTTATCAAGTAACTCTCAATCCCTTGTAGCTCCAGCTCCAGAGAATCCAAAGCCTCTTTTGGCCTCCAAGGGCACACACGTGCTACACTCTTCACACACACACATGCATGAATAATAAAATACATGTTTTTAATATTTTAAACCCCCCCCCCCAACTTTCAAATATAAACATCAATGAAGAATTTCTTCCTCAACTATTTAAGTCCTATCATGTTGACTGCTTGGTTTAGGTGGGAATGAAATAAGTTCTCCTACAGAAGAGGACCAGACTGATAAAGCTTAGTTTAGCCCTCTGCTGCCAGCATTCATAATAGAAGCATTACCCTGATACAACTCCACTTTTCACAAGTATCTCAAAGGGCAGTTTCCACCTCAGTTGTCATTCTTGAGTTTCCTGGACACTGCCCACCAAAAGGTCACTTTCACATGTAGCAGAGTAAACTCAAGTTCTGGCTTTCAGAAGCTTAAACATCCATAGAAAAGGGAGCAGTTTGGGCACACACTTGGGACCTGTACACAAGAGAACGCGCCCTGGGATTTATGAAAGGAAGTGCCCAGAGCAGAGAGGTGATTAAAAAAAAAAACAGGTGCAAAAGATTAATTTAGTCAACACCAAGCAACACTAAAGATCCGCCAATCAATAATTCTGTGCCAAGCAACTTGATCAGGGATTTGGCCAGAATCCCCTTGGCTAATTTCAATAAGGGCCTTCTCAAAGACATCATGATTTAAACCATTCTCATCTCAATTAAGACTTTAGCAATCCTTGGCTTGACAGCAAATAAAGCGTACACATGTGAATAAAATTCTGCCAGTCAGCAAAAGGAAAGACCATGTTGGACAATGACAGAATGAACAAAAATATTGTTCCAAGAAAGGGAAGTGTCCACCAAACTCCATTTTAAAAGCATTTTGCAAAAATGTTTTTTATTTATTTAGCCAAACTTTTCAATTGGTGAACAGTGTGGTGAACAGTCAAGATTAATCCATAACAACTAATTCTGATATTGGTTTTTTTCCCCCTGGAGACATTAAATATTAAATGGATTATTTAAAACGGACGAACTCTTTGTGGTGAATTCACTGGTACCTAAAGTTTCTCACACCACTGGGAAGTGAGGTGGAGTGTGAACAATGGTTTTTGACACTGACCCATTAAGTCCCACCTAATAAATAAAACTCAAGTTTCCCCACTGCCACCCCTTCTCTTCTCCTGCTCACCGTAGCTGTTTCCAGTGACATCTTATCAGGGATCACAGATACAGCCTTACCGACTGTGTGGAAGCTGAACGAATCTAATAGTTCGTGTATATAAACATTAACTGTTTCTACTTAAGACTTATCTTTTCCCCACCTCAGTCAAAAAGTTTTAAGCAAGATGGAACAGCTTTTTACCAGGAGAAATATTTACACATTCTGTAGAAATGAATTCATTCTAAGCCGGGTTTTTAATCAGAAGTTCTCAAGTAATGCTTATTTATTTAATCAAATGCAATCTCTGACACTAACTCAACAAACAGAAAGCCTTGGTGATTTTTTTAATACAACGACCAGGCACAAGAAGAAATAAACTAGAGCAGAAACACATATTCCAGTCCTACAATTCAAACACTATTTCGAGAGAGTAAGTAAAAATAAAGTCCCACGTCTCTCTAGGCGACAGAGGGTTCTTGCGGGGAGGCCCTAGGTGCAGAGCACGCCGCAACACCGGTTTCACACCCGACGTCCTGCCTCTTCCAGCGGCCTGAAGTCCCGTCAACCATCAGGGACCCTAGACGACTTCACTAGGTTAATGGGGGTGACCTCTGGTGCAGAGCAACCACTGTGATCCTGACCCCCCTGAAAGGTCTTCCAAATGTACTGGTGGATAGCTTCCCTAAAGGCTCAACGTCTCCCGGGAGCAGAAAAGCCGGGCTCCCTAGTTTGCCAGACTTGTGCGAACGGCTGGGTGGCCGGGAAGGGTGCAGAGCGCCCCGCTGTCCAGGCGGAGCCTCATCTCCGGGCTCCCTCGGCTTCTCGGTCACTCGCCAGGGCTAGAGCCATATCCCCGCTGCCAAGTCCACCTGGTCAACGACGACTGCGCGCCGACAGTCAGGTGAGCCCGAAGCCCAGGCCCCCCGACCGCTGCGGGCACCAGGGACGCTGTGCGGACCGCCCCATTTAGAGCGCTGCGGGGCCGCAGGGCGCACGGCCGAGGCGCGCACGGCCCCGGGGGAGGGAGGGCGCGCGGTGCGGTGTCCCCGAGGATGCGGCGGCGCCGCAGGCGGGTAGGGGGCTGGGGCGGCCCCCGCAGCCCCGACGCCTTTCATTTGGCCTCTGCGGCGACGGAGGCAGCCCGACCTCGGCGCTAAGCCCTGCGCAAAGCTGAGGCGCGCGGGCGGGGTGGGGGGAGGCAACCCGTCGCTGCGCCGAACCTCGCGCCGCGCCCCCCGCCACGGTCCCACGCCAGCCCACAGGCCGCGCTCCCGGGCGACCGGAGGAGACACCGCTCCGGCGCTCGCCTAGTCCTCACCTCGATGTAGCCAGCCAGAGCCGCAGCGGGCGCCGTGAGCCCGAGCAGCAGCAGGACAAGAAGCTTGCCGGTGGCCGCAGCGGCCGCGGTCCCGGTGGCCGCCATCCCTCTCCGGGTCGCTGTGACGCTGGGTTTTACCCCTCTCACGCACAGCCTGACTACAACGTTACCCTACCGCGACCCAGAAGCGTCTGAAGCCCGTTCGCCGCCGCCCCGGGGGTTTTACACCGACCGGAACTGACTTCATAAAACCACGCCCTTCTTTGACAGGATCCAATAAGAGCCGGCTTAACTGGCCTAAGATGCCGCCCCTTGTTTAGCCCAGGTCCAATCACAGCATGGATGCACAGGCTCCCCTCCCCGCCCAGCGCGTGCCCCCGCATGGCCCCGCCCCAAGCCAGGGCCAGCCCCGCCCCCGCTCCGGACCCGAGGCTGGGGGTGCACGAGTATTCGCGGGCAGACCGTGGGCCGCTGTTCGAGGGCGGGAGGCTCTCGTGTGGTTATCTATTGGGGTGGCTTTACATCATCTACCTTCAACCTCAGGATTCGGGCACGCCCCATTCCCCCAACCCTGCGGGATATTTTTCATATTCGTTTGGGTACCGCCCTCTTTAGGGCTTCTGGAAAATGTTTTAATTAAAAACAGGATGAATTGTTGGGAGTTCCGGACGGTTTGCAGAGGACCGTCCCCGTCGCCCGGGAGGATGAACGCCGGCATTCCGCTCTCCCCAGCGCTGCACGGGGAGCGCTCTTCCTCCCAGACCGCTGCGTCCTTGTTTCGCCCCTGAACCCCGCAGTGTCTGCACACCGTTGACCTCTGCTCCTTAGGTCCTTTCTCAGCCCCTCCTCCTCGTCGCAACTGCGGCACAGAGAGGCCTTCTGCCCAGGATAGTGGCGCCAGGCCACTGAAACACAAGGCCCCCCTTTCTCATGTGTTTCAGGACAGGATTCTGGCATCATTTTTCTTCAGTTTAAGATCTCTAAAGCAAAAGGCACGCTTTCTCTCTCTTTTCATGCTCTCCAGCATCTTGGTTCCTGGGAAAGCGGCCTGCTGCCCCAGTTCACAACTGGCACCTTGTCCTCCCCATCACGAGGGCTCTGCTGGCTTTGTTTCCTTTCCATAGCTGGTGATTTATGTACCAGCCTCTGCAGAGACCTGGACTCATTTCTTTAGCTTCAACCGAATCAAGAACCAAGTTCCTCCCTGCAGGAAACTCGGTAGCGGGAGAGGGAGAGACAGTGTCTATAGTGCGCAGAGTGGGACAGTAAGAACCCTGTATTTTACAGATGCGTTCTGCAACTACACGCCAATGTGAGCAGTCCCGCTGTGGTCAAACTGGCTCTCCCTGATTCTCCAAAGATGTCAAGCACCTTTCCATTGCACAGCCCTTCCTGCTCCTGCTCCTGCTCCGGCTCCATTCCCACAGTCCTCCATTATCCACCTACAGGAAACGCCTTAAGTAGATGTCATTTCACCCACCTCAGAATGCTGAGAGGGCTGTATCCTACTGTGGCACTTTCCCCTGGCTAGATCTCTATGTCTCTCACATTACTGACAAGACCTGTATAATGCCCAGTGCGTCTCCAAATGGGGACCTCATCCGATAATTGTTAGAACTGGCATGAGTTTAGGGCTGAATTTTCCTTCGCTTCATTTATATGTTGAACAACTGTGGCACTTGTCAGTGGGGCCTTTGAAAGGTAACTAGGTTTATTTGAGGTCATGGATGGGGGGCATTTCATGACAGGATTAGTGGCCCTAAAACAGATGAAGGCAATGAAGATCTTGCCCTCCCTTTCTGGATCTTCCCCTCTCTTCTCTGTCTCCTTGCCCTTATGAAGAAATAGTAAAGGCATCTAATGTGTGGGAGGGGAAAAACAAACTTAGGAAATGATGTAAGAGGACTTCAGCCTAAAGCAAGTTGGTGCTGAAAAAATTTTGTTTGCATTTTCAGGACATTAAAGAGTGTTCATGAGAAGTGATGGACACACTGTCCACTGTTCTGGACCTACAATGCTACTCTGTTTTGATTACGTGAAGATGGCAGAGTGTACCTAGTCTTAAGCTCTCAAATGACAAATTTCCATCCCACATGTGTTCATGTCCACGATCAAGGTTTAAGCTTGCCAAATCTTAATCTTTTGTTATCTTTTGTGCACAAAAAGTAAATGGCCCTAAGATAATCTTCTTGTTCTATTTTCATAAGACCCAGACGTTCTCTTCCACGTACTTTTAAGGCATATACACTTCTTCGCTTTAAAAAGACCCAGAGTTCATGGTTCCATTTCTAACTTGTGCAGGAGCCTTCGTTCATCCGTGTACATCCTGTACATATGGGGGATGCAGACTATGGCTGTCGCTCCCAAGATGAAGATGCTTTCCAGAACCAACTACGAATTTTATTACAAAAGACCACAACTCCAGAAATTTCGACTCTCTAAGGTTGGGGTAATCTAAGGGAATCAGAGTATGCATATACTTATGAAGCTTCCTAAGAAATTCTAATTACTAGTATTTTCTTTTGTTTTATTTTATTTAAGCCTGGGAACTGAGCGAAGGGCTTCCAGCACACTAGGCACACTGTATCTTCTGAGCATACTCTATCTTCAGTTACATCCCCACCTTAGTCCTTTTGAAGAATCAGTGCTCCACGAGAACAGTGTACATTCGCTCCTGTAGGTTCCTTCTTAACCCCCTTCCCATGATCCAGCTGGGTAAAATCTCCGGTCAGTGATTCCAGGTTTTAAATACTTCGTAAGTGTTCAGTTTCTACACATTATCAACCACTAAGAATTTAAACAAAAATCACATTCTCTGTTCAGCTCTCAATGCCCATATTTCCATATTTCATTTCATATGCTTTTCCCTGATTTTAATTTTGGTTTTTGTTTTGTTGTGTTGTGTTTTTGTTTTTTGAGGTTTTTTTGCTCATGAATTTTATTTTTGTTTATCGATAGGAAATGTAAGAATGGAAAGAATTTAAGAATTAAAGTAGGGATGGTTAAAAAAAAAAGAAGAAGGAAAAACAGTGCTTCAAAGTAATGTAGTGGTTTCTCAGTTCTTGGATATGGTGGAATAGGACTATCCCAGCAACAAGAAGACCCAGCAACATTATTGTTTTGTTTCTATGCAGTTCAGGCTGGTGTCGGGCTTGTGACTCTCCTGTTCTGCTTCCCAAATGCTGAGATTTCGCAGGCCCCTTGCTACGATCCTCAAAAATAAATAAATAAATAAATAAATAAATAAACTTAAAAAAAAAATTTGGAAACTTGTATTTGCTGATTTTTTTGTTTTGTTTTGTTTGTTTTTGTTTGTTTGTTTGTTTTTCTAGACAGGGTTTCTCTGTATAGCCCTGGCTGTCCTGGAACTCACTCTGTAGACCAGGCTGGCCTCGAACTCAGAAATCCGCCTGCCTCTGCCTCCCAAGTGCTGGGATTAAAGGCGTGTGCCACCACTGCCCAGCTGCTGATTTTTTTTTTTTTTTTTTTTTTTTTAGCTTTCTAGTTTGAACATTAAATTATTAACATAAGTTAGGGACATGTAAGTATTGTCCTGGCAGAAAGTCATACCTGGCATAAGGGGAAAAGTGAAGGAGAAATGTGAAGGAGGAAGTTAGTCAGTCACACGTGTTGAGGATCTCAGCCAGAAATGATGAAAGAGATAGCGTATAAAATTTCCTGGGCATGTACACGGGATGTACATAAGTGATGTCAGGGAAGAATACGAAGGCATGGAAAAAAAGATACAAGCAAAGTGTGGCCCTGGGAAGCCACCTAGTGTGTAAAGGAATGTGTGAGCGGCTCACTATATTGGAGAAGAGAGTTCATAACGTAGCTAAGACAGGAGGGTTGATGGGTTTACCCAAGACAGTACAGGTAAAAATGCAATAAGAGCTGGGTTGTTTCTTTTAGATTAATTTTATTTATGTATTTTATGTATATGGGTGCTTTGCCTCCTGCACAGCAGAAGAGGGCATCAGATCCCATTAAAGCTGCCATGTGAGTGCTGGGAATTGAACTCAGAACTTCTGGAAGAACAGCCAATGCTCTAAACCTCTGAGCCATCTCCCCAGCCTCCGGAGTCGGTTTCTTTAAATCAGAATGAATGTGACAGCTACATAAGCAATCAAGTAGAGGCTGTGGGAGGGGAGGCAGACATCTACTGTAATTCCCGGGAAGGAATAAGTTGACAGAGCTGACAGAGATGCATTGAGATTGGATGGAGACAGGTACAAAGCGAAAATTTCTTGTCTTGGCCAGTTGCTGCCTGAGAAGTCATGTATACAATGGAAATAAAAACTAGAGATAGCAAGAACTTCAAATATGCAATCATAGTAGCTAGGACAATGTGCTGCGCTGCTGCTGCTGTTGGCAGAAATAGAGAAAGTGTGATTATGTGATGGGAAAGGCAAAGTGACATGCCAGGGACCTATACAGGATGCCTAAGCTTCTTAGAGAACAGTGCTCAGAGGGAAGTTGGAATCAGGGTTAGCATTGGGGGAGTTACCCACACAACATTTATCACTTAAGTCAGTAAGATAGCTAGTGGGCACAGACCAGAAAGAAACCAGAAAGCTGTCATCTTTCTGTCCGATCAATATCGAGCAGGGTAGCAGAGAACTGACAACTAGACGGAGTCAAGTCGTGTGGAGACTAGGAAAGGGTCACTGGCCTTGGCGGCTTGGTCATTAGCCGATTCCTTGTAAGGCTAAAAGCCACTTGTAGGAAATGAAGCTATGTGTGGCTGTTCAAGGAGAGCCAACAAGTACAGTCGTCTCTTAGAGATGCCCCTGGAGCTCCCTGCCTGGTTTTTGATTTGTCAAAAGATACTTGGATAAATCCCTCAGTGGGCACATGAAAATATATCAATGGCTTGCCTTTCTTTTCTCTTGCATTTTAATATGGCTTTGTGATATTCTGCAAAATCATACTTCTAATAATAAACAGAGAAACCACTATAAAGATGACTCATAGCTTTGTGCTCTGACAGTATCACAGCCAATGAGGTTTCTCCCAGGAGTGATTACTGCTAATTAAACGCGTGACTCAAGAGGCGTTACAAAGTTATCTAGCTAGGCTTTCTCTCAGGCTTAGAAGGCCCCTATGTTCTGTCTGCCACTGAGGCTGAGCAGGTGGGATTACTCCTCCAGGAAATAATGGAAGCTGCTTGAAGTAAAACAGGTTTGGTCTCCTGCTAGTCACAGCTTTACCACATGAATGGATAATTACCATATGAAGATTTTAATTTACAAAGCCTTTCTTCTAATTCCTGCTGGTCTAAACTAAAACAAGGCTTTGTCAAACAAGACAAATATCAAATACTTTTTCTCAGGGCAGAGCCCCAAATTTGAGGTCCAAGAGTAAACATGAGAACATTGTTTTCAGAGATAACATGGCCAGAACAGGTTAGAATCAGAGTACTATCTAGGTATGCCTGACATCAAACGCTTGAAAATAACACTTAAAACACACTGTGAACATACTGCTTTGTCCCACTTCTAAGCTGGCTTGCAGGTTTAAAGCAAACAGGTTTGGTTTGGTCCGCTTTTCAAGGCATCTTGGGCAACTCTGCTCTATCTCTTACCTGAGAATTTAGAAAAGCAAACAAACAAACAGAGGCAAAAGAGCAGCAGCCTAGAAGTTTAGGGTTGGCTAGCTCTACAGAAAAACTGCCTCTGGTTGTAAATGATTTGGGGAGGAGTGGACTATGTGGGTTGGCCGGCCTGGTTAGCTTCCTTCCTGCGCAGTTGTTCCCAAGTCTCCTTTGAAAGGAGCTATGTCACGCCTTGTACTCTAATTGGTTTGTTCTACCTCTGTTCTGTTCTCAGACTGTCCTCAGAGTCTGTTCTCAGACTCTATTGGTCTGTTCTACCTCTGCTTATTTTTCTCAGATGCCCATAATAATGGTGTGTGTGTGTGTGTGTGTGTGCTTTTTTTTTCCTCCTTAGAATGATTCTTCAGCCTCCAGTGCAGAACTGTAAACCGACGTTGAAAACTTCAATGCTATCAAATGGGAGGGGAGGCCCTTAATCCTGCGGATGCTAGGGAGGTGGGGCTGGAGTGGGTGGGTGGGGGAGCACCCTCATAGAAGCTAGGGGGATTGCAGAGGGGAAACCGGTAAGGAGGATAACATTTGAAATGTAAATAAACAAAATAACCAATAAAAAGAAAAAGAAAAATCTTGATGCTAGGAGCTGCCCCCACTGTAAATTTTTATTGTTGGTGATCTCTGTTACCTTTCTCAATTTTCGGAAACACTAATGTGAAGCCACTCAGTTTGAGATGCCCAGATAAAGAGTTTGAAAACATTTAGGGCATCTATTCCGTGCAGAAGTCCTTTCTATGATATCCATAATGAAGCTGGGCTCAGAATTGAACACCCGTAAACTTGTGGAAAGGGAGACTGAGAGATGAGAATCACTTGAACCCAGAGGTTCCAGACTATCCTGGGCAATGTTTCAAGACCACAATCAAAACAGAAACAGTGAAGCTACAACCTATGTAATGAAAGAATGGGAAAACTCACAGCTCTATTGACTAAAACTTACAGGGTTGGTTGGTTTTCTTTCATTATTGCTGTTGTTTTGTTTTGGTTTTGGTTTTTGCCTGGTTGTTTGTTTGTTTGGTTTTGGTTTTGGTTTGTGTTTGTTTTTGATTTGAGGAAGGGTCTCATTTATCCTTCTATGGCTAGAACTGACTGTGTAGCTGAGAATGATCTTAAATGTATTACTCCCCTACCTCTGCATTATCTCAGTGCTGGAATTAGAGGTATGTGCTACCACACCTGGTTTATGTGGTACTGGAGATTGAACCTAGGGCTTTTTATGTGTTAGACAACTATTCTATCAACAAAGCAACATGCTCAGCCTCTACATTCTTGTCTATTAAACAGATATTCCTCATACATCTGAAGCTACTGCCACTCTCCATTTGGCCTCTTCCTCAGGGTCTCTCCTTTGATGTAAATATGACCCCTTCTTTAACTATTTTGACCTCCACGATGATGTTTGCAGATACTCCGGCTGTCCTTACATCTCTACACACTTTCTAACCTGCTAATCATGCCTTAAAAATGTGGAGTTTAAAATGGAGCAAAGCCATCAGTATAGGCCTTGACATGGGGCATGAATGAAGAAGAAGAGGAATCCTTAGGGACAAAAATTTTGCCATTTATTTCGACAGCTATAGAAAACCATTAATGACTGCCAGATGTTCGTTTTAGAAAGATCACTCTGGGCCGAAGAACAGATTAGGGAGATTGTACAAGAGATTGCAGTAACCTAGGGAACCACATAATAAGAATCTGAATTGAGATGGGAATCCTGTGAGTGACAGGAGCTAGAAAAGGCCCCAAGTGAAGAACTGCAAGGGCTAAGGGTTTAGTTGAGCTGAGAATTGTGTAGAATGCATGGTGGGACAGCAGGGGAACTTTAGACTCAGGTCATTTCAGAATCTCTGTCCCTGCTTTGTCCCTCCTGACCATATGTATCTTCAATGAAAATTGGTATTGCCTCCACCAACACACACCAGACTGACTTTCTTTGTGTAAAAGCCCTGACTGTCCTGTAACTCACTTTATAGACCAGGCTGGCTTTGAACTCATAGAGATCTGCCTTCCTCAGTCTCCTGAGTGCTGGGATTAAAGGTGTATGCCACCAATGACTATCTGACATTCTTTTTAAAAAATAGAACGCTGTCACCTTTTAAACAAGGGTTTCATAAACATTAAACCTGATGGTGTAACTATCCTCTTAACCAGGCAACCACCATCTTGTTGAGTTCAGCTAAATTGGCTTCAAAAGGATTATCCTAGCTGGGCTTGTCTGTTTACATCCCATTGTGGGTGCTTGGGAAGGGTCCCAAGACTCTCACTTAGTTTTAAGCAACTCCCTACTACCTGTTTATGTGGTTTTGCCTTAACAGCACTTGGCCTTGGAGAGAAGTTAAGTATACCTGGGGGGAGGAGAAGAAGGGGGGTGTTATATGACAAACCTTTTCCTGGGGAGACCCAACACACCCCAGATAGGGAACCCCTTACAGACCAAAGTATGATTAGGCCACCCAAATCCAATTTGGTGACCCAATAAGTTTTATTGGGGTTACTTACAGGAACAGAAATGACTCAAAAACAGCTACATCACTAAGGCAAATCCCAGCATGAGTGACAGACAGCTGGGAACCTGGAGCACACTGCACAGCCTACAGGCAGCTGCACAGGTTGGAAAGTGTCCTTTCCAGGTGCTTCAGATGGCCTAAAACTCTCACAGGTAGTTCTGGTCTCAGTCTTTGCAGCTCAGCTCAGCTTCCTTCTGTGTAAGGGGGACTCCCTCGGCTTTTTTTTTTCTCCCTCTGGCAGGAGGGGCTAAGTGAATCCGGTCACTCTCAAGGATATCCTGAAGCTGTTTTAAATTGCTTAAGGAGCCTTCCCAAAGGATACAATGTTTCAAACTGGGAGGAAACTGTTACCCTACAGGAGGGAAGGCTCCGTCTGTGCTGCTCCAGCTTTTTCAGGGAAGTCATCCTGCTGGATCAAAGGTCTTCAGTTGTAGCCTGCTGGGGAATGAGCCCACACACACCAGTTAGGAACCTCTTTTCTACCCTGTGTAAGAAGCTCGATAAACTCTGGCCTCATACCTCAGTCAGTTTGTCATTGAGACTTTGGGAACGGAGGGTAGACCTTGTTTACCTCAACCCAAGGGAAGGAATTTCAGCTACATGTGTTTAGCTCAGTACACAGTACTTAAGTAAATGCTTGGTACAGAATTAGGGAATCATAGATCAGTGTTTGCAGGAGTAGAAAAAGTTAGGGACCAGAGATGGCAATAGGACAATAATAGCCCACCCCTACCCCACGCCCCAGTTAAACGCAGTCAGGCTTGGCAGTAAATACCTTTACCTGCTGAGCCACCTCGCCAGTCCATCTGCATCTTTATTATGATCCCCATGTCCTCCTGATGTAGCACCTCTTGATGTGGCAATGCCTGGTGTCACAGGCTGTGCACAGTTTCAGGCCCTGTTCTGTATCCTCACAGAAAATTGCAGGCGGCTTCTTCACAGCCTTCTAAACAATTCCTGAGATTTTTCTGGCTGAACAATTTAGGTCACATGTTCACCTCAATCAATAGCCTGGGGATGGGGTGAGAGGAAAAGGTAGAAATAAAATGTACTTCGTATCTTAAGCCATCTAGGCACTCTTGAGAATTGAGGGAGTCACTGTGGGGGAAGGGTAGATAAAGGATTGAATATCAAACAAGAAAGTAAGCAATAGACGGCATTCCTCATGCTATCTCAATATTCTGTTTAATTTGGCACTTACTGGTCTAACTAACCGTCATTCCTGAAACCCTTGTCTTTTAGTTTATTCTGTGATCATTGAATATACATGGCTTAAGTAGAGTTTATGAAGTTCCTACCATTAAATCACCTTAGTAAATCTTCAATCTGAAGATAAGGTGGCATTTTCTTTTTTAGATTTGGCTTATATGGTCAGCAGGTTATTTGTTAGTTGCTTTTATATTAAGCCATTTTCATTGTTTATTATATCTTATATTAAATTATTTTTATTGTATGCGTATGGGGTGTTCTACCTGCATGTATGTCTGTGCACCATGTGCATGCCTGATACTCTTGGAGGCCAGAAGAAGGTCTCAGATTTCCTGGAAGTGGACTTACAAATGGTCCTGAGCTACCATGTGGGTGCTGAGAATTGAACCCAGGTCCTCTGGAAGAGCAGCCTGTGCTCTTAACCAAGTGGCCATCTCTTCAGACGGATTGTTATTTTGTTTTATTTGTGTGTGTGTGATGCAGAGGAACATGTTAGTTATCCTGGTCCATCTCTCCAGTGATCCTCCTGTTTGGGAGCTATTAAATATGCTTTAGAACCAGAAGTGTTGGCACATGCCTACAATGATAGCACTTTGGCTGATTCAGGAATCATAAATCCATTGCCAGTCTGGGCTACATAGTGAGTTTCTGTTACATACATAGGTAGACTGGGAATGTAGTTCAATAGTAGAGCATTTGCCTAATACACACATATTGATTTGCTGGTTTATTTGTTTGTTGTGTTAGCAAGTGGTCTGATCCCATTACCACGCACACATACATAAAAAGTGCCATCTCAAGATAGGCAAGTTTATCTCAAGGAACTGTAAGACACATATCTGCTGACAGTGGAGTTACAGATTTCAGGAGCCAGAACACTCACAACAGCCCAGAAGGAAACATCCCTTTCTCAAGGTGTCTGAGAGCTTGAAATATTAACTGCCAACTTTTTTTTTTAGTAGTTTATTAATCTTTTCAAAGATTTTATTCTTATTTATGTATATGAATGCTTTGACTGAATGTATACAGGAGCACTGCATGCATGCCTGGTGCCTGCAGGAGACAGAACAGGCTGTTGAATGTCCTGGAATTGGTTGTTAGAGATGTCTGTAAGCCATCATGTAGGTGCTGGAAGTAGACCTGGGTCCTTTGCAAGAACAGGGAGAGTTCTCATCCTCAAACCATCTCTCCAGCCCCATATTTTGATTTTTAATTAAATGTCGATGCAGGGTGGTGTTTTGTTTTTGTTTTTGTTTTTGTTTTTTTGTGGGAGCATATTCATGTGTTAGTGTGGGTGCCCCAGGAGTCCAAAGGAGAGTGTCAGATTCCCTGGAACTGGAGTCACAAGCAACTAGATTCCAGTGCTGGGACCAAACTCTTCATCCCCTCTACAAATTTAACTGCTGAGCCATCTCTCCAGCCCCCAACTGCCAACATGTTAACGACAAATTGCATACTCACAAAATGTTCTGAAGCTTTAAAAAAAAATGAAATAGTTTGTTCTACGTTACATAAAAAGTAAGTGAAACTCAGGATCTGAACTCAGTTCTGCCTCTTTCTAGAGCTGCCTCCTGAGTATTAGTCTAGCCGTGTGCTGCTTATCCTAAGGTGCTTTCTGTTGCCGTGATAAACACCATGATCAAAAACAACTTGGGGGAGAAAGATATATTTCAGCTCACAGGTTTTAGACCTTCTTAGAGGGAGGCCAGGCAGGAAGGCCCTCAAGGCAGGAACCTGGAGGCAGAAACTGAATTAGGAACCATGAAGGAATGCTGCTCAGCTAGCTTTTTAAATCAGCCCAGACCTGTCTGCAGGAATCAGAACACATCAGAGCCCTCCTGAGTCAATCAGCAATCAAAATATCTCACAGATGCGCCCACAAGCCAATCTGATGAAAACAATGCTTTAGTAGAGATTCCTTCTGCCCAGCTGCCAAACTGACAATTAAGATTAACCAGGTACTACCAAAGCCTATTCTAAACCTCTACAATATTACTCTTAAACAGTGGCCTGGTTTCCCAGTTCTGGAGGGCTTCCTGTGGCTCTCTGTTTCCTGACTGCTGGAGAGAACTACTTCAGCATCGTGCTTTCTGGCACACCCCCTCAAAAGCGCAGTCAGCAGCATTCAGAACAGCCCCTGGACGCCTGCCCTGCAGGGACTTTGATGATGGCTGTTCTATTTTGAGATTTAAAAAAAAAGAGTTCAGCATCCAGTGGGCCAGAAACATATTCCAGCATCAGCCTTTAAAATCTCCTGGTACATTTTACATGATGAAAGCTTCAGGAGGCTTGAGCTGTTTCCAATTTGACTACAGTGAGATGGATTTCACTCCAGCTGAGGAGAGCTGTAGGTTAGACAAGTGTTCAGTTCCCAGCACCCCACATGGCAGCTGACAACCATCCCTAACTCCAATTCCGGGGAATCCAACACCCTCACACAAAAACTCATGCAGGCAGGCACCAACACACATGAAAATATGTAAATAAATAAATATGTATTTTTTTAAAAACAGAACAACCTGTCAAATCTGATAGAAATTATTTGCAAATGACTTGCATGGAGAGCAGTCAAGGCATGAATAGAGAACTACACATGTTTGCTGACAACACCTGAGGTTGGGATGTCTCAAGATCAAGTCAGTGTGGCCAGATAAAAAGCAGCTGGCACTTCCAGGTCATCAAGTCTGACCAATCGCATCCTTACAAAGAGGAGATATCCTTCAGTGTTGGTGGTTTTACCCTCCCAGTCTTGGCTGCTTCTCCAGTCAGCTTCAGGCTGAAGCTTTCAGTATCTATGGGGCTGACTCCACAGTGACTTAGGGAGATATGAGAATTTTTGTCTTTAAAAATTGATAAAGAACGGCTTTCCATCCAGCTCTTAGTCTCTGTGCCAGTTTGCTTCTTCCTGATAAACAGTTCTCCAGCATTCAGTCCTGGGTTCTCTTGTTCTCTGTGAATTAGGCTTTATAGTGATTGTAACTGACGAAAACTCACCTACTATCTACTTTATGTGCTGTCCAAGACCTCTGTCTTATTTTCTCAACCTGCTAGGCATTCCCTTGAGGAAATACGAGCACACATATTCTTTTTCCCCTAGTCTATTTTACTCCTGTTTGAACAGTCCTGGTAAAAAGGTCATATGGGCCAGATGAGCACTCCAGCCAAAAAGAGCACAGAGAGACAATTAATTATAGTCAACTTCGGAGGATGGTTGTGGTTTTCCATTATGGGAATTCTACCTGCTTATTGATTTTTGTGTTTTTCGAGACAAGGTTTCTCTGTGTAGCCTTGGCTGTCCTGGAATTCGTTTTGCAGACCACAGTGGCCTGGAACTCAGAGATGCACCTGCCTCTGCCTCCTGAGTACTTGGATAAAAGGAGACCCCCTACCCCATGCCTGGTTGGAAGTTTACCTCTTACCAAAGCAAATCAGTGCCATTTGTTTTGAGAAGGTCCAATGAGTCCTTTAAAATGTCCTTGGAGTTAGTGTTTATTCTCCCTGACATGTAATCTCTTCCAGTCATTTGGGAATCAGTCAAGAATGAGGCAGGGCATGATACTGTACTCAAGAGACTGGAGAAAAAGGGTTGTGATTTTGAGTTCAGCTTGGACAACACAGACAGACACTATCTAAAAAAATAAATAAAAAATTAAAAAAAAAAAGAACAACTGGAAATTTTTCAAAATTTCAAGCAATTGCTGATAACTTAGTAGCTCTCGCCCTTCCTAATGCAGTGAACTTTAGCACAGTTCCTCATGTTGTGGTGACCCCCCCCAACCTTAAAATTATTTTCCTTTGCTGCTTTGTAACTGTAATTTTGCTACTGTTAGGGATTGTAAATATTTTTGGAGATACAGGTTTGCCAAAGGGGTCACAACCCATTAGGTTGAGAACCATGCCTTAGATGCGGGCCAATTATAGAATGTTTGGGGAGCTAAAAATATTCTCCATTTGATGTCCAATATGGTCTAACATACCTATGATCCCAGCACTTGGGAGGTAGCAACCTGGAGAATCAGGAGTTCAAGGTCATCTTCTGAACTACACAGCAAGTTCAAGGCTAGCCTGGACTAAATGAGAGTGTTTCAAAAAACAACAAAAATTCTACATTTTTATTTTGATCATGCTTCTTAAAGCTTACAATTGAGACACATGATCTGATAATGAGATGAAATATTCTAATATATATTTATTTTATGTGTATGAGTACCCTGTTTGTATGTAGTAAGTATGTGTGTCACATGTATGTCTGGTACCTATAGAAGCAAGAAGAGGGTATCAGATATCCTGGAACTGGAGTTACAAATATTTGTGAGATGCCGAGAATAGAAGCTGGATCCTCTGCAAGAGCCACAAATACTCCAATCTCTGAGCCATCTCTCCAGCCACTTGACATGAACGTTTTAAAAATGTTATATGTAGCTGGGCAGTGGTGGCGCAAGCCTTTAATCCCAGCACTGGGGAGGCAGAGGCAGGCGGATTTCTGAGTTCGAGGCCAGCCTGGTCTACAGAGTGAGTTCCAGGACAGCCAGGGCTACACAGAGAAACCCTGTCTCGAAAAACGAAAAAACAAATAAAAATAAAAATAAATGTTATATGTATGGCTGCCTTACCTGTATGAGTGTCTGTGTACTATGCATACCTGGTGCCTGCAGTGGTCAGAGGCAGTTCAGATCTCTTGGAACTTGAGTTACAGATAGTTCTGAGGTACCATGTGGATGCTGGGAATAGAACCTAGCTTCTCTGGAAGATCATCCAGTACTCTTAACTATTGGGCCATCTATCTCTCCAGCCTGAAATGAAATGCTTTAAATTAGAACACTTAACCACCATTCTTGACAGTTAACATAATATTTCCCCATTATGCTCCTTGTTTATAATTGCTTTTATTATTGTGTATTCAGCAACTTTGGTCTTAATCAAACACCTCCACTAAGAGGGGAATCAATAAAAAGAACATGTGTTAAAGAATAAAAGAAGTCTAAAATTTAGTGGTGCAAAATAACTGAAAAAATCACAGTTCAGAAATTTAATATTCTCCCATTAATGGTAGGCCATTATTTTTAATAAGCCTTATTTTTGAAGCAGTTATTAGGCCATTTAAAATTGCTTTACAGTTCCAGCAGATATGATTTGCAAGAACAAAAAGACAGGGATGTAATCTTCCTGTATTCAGGTTTGTAAAGATTATATGCATTGTGTACAGTTTTGTTCCTAATAGAAGAAAGATGTTCATAACTTTGGAATAGTCTCAAAAACACCAAGTAAAAAATATTCATCGGCTAGAAAACAAGCCATGTGGACTTCGTCAACTACAATAGACTCATACAAATGTGTGCTAATGAACAAGCTCACACACTATAACGAAAACAAAGGATTGGAAGCCAGCCATCAGTGACAGATGGCACATCTGTATAATGAACTCACCTCAAATATAATTAAAGAAAAAAACCGAGGAGTAGGAGCATGTCGGGACACTTCTGTATTCAGAGGCTGAGACGGGAAGATCAAGAGTTTAAGGCCAGCCTGCTCTACATATCTAGACCCTACTTCAAAACCTTGGAAGGCTCGATTACGGAAAGGTTTCCAAGACGTAATGTTAAACAAAGCAAGAACACACAGAACTTGTGTGTAGGATGCTAACACTGAGTTTAAAAATTAAAGCAGGGGAGGAAGGGAGGGCAGGGAGACTGCTTTGGGAGTACAAGCCACTTCTTGTCAAGCCTGACAACCTGAATACCATCCTTAGGGCCCACATGGTAGGAGAGTATCAATTCTGACAGGTTGACCCCTGACCTCCACACACACATACACACACACACACACACACACACACAGTGCAATACTTACTTTTAATTAAAAGGAGAGTCTCCATAGTAGAGTCCTTGCTTAGCATGTGTGAGGAGAAAAATAAAAATAGAATATACACATTTATATCTGTGTATAAATAAGATTAAGTCTGAAAGTATACACATGAAATCAATAGTCATGATTTTCTGTGAAGGGGCGTGGGGACTAAGCAAGGAGGTGTAGAAGAGAAGGGATGTTTTCTTTTACAGTTTTGTATACTTTTTGACATTTCTTATTGTGCTATTAATTTTAAAAACCTAATAAATAACATTATATGAAGAGCATAAAACAACCAGTATGGAGTAAAGTGAGGGGAGGGGCGGGGTTTACATTGTGCCTGTGCTTATGAATGGCCCTCAGTAACTCATCTCATGGGCATCTCCACAGTCAGTGTAAATCACCACATGGTTAACCAAATGGCAAAGACAATGAATGCGTTGTTCCACAGGACAGTTCACTTGTGATTCAGACATGCTCCTAATTCACAGAGGAGAATATTGAAGTTGTGGCTTTTTTATTATTATGAAAAAGCATTAGTCAGTGAAGAATAATATAATTCTCTACTCCCTAGACTTAATGGTTGTAAATTTATTGTTTATAAATGGCTTTCTTGTTTAATCCACCTTTATAAAAACCATTCTGTAATACATAGGATAGAAATTTCTATTTTCTGGTCTACAAAGCTAGTTTCAGGACAGCCAGGGTTATACAGAGGAACCCTGTCTCAAAAAAGAAAACTAAAACCATTTTTTTCTATTTGCTGTTCTAAAAAGGGAATGGACATGAGAAGGCTGGGAGATGGTGTAAATGCTTAAGAGTATTTGCTTTGCAAACACAAGGACCTGAGTTCAAATCCCCTATACCAGTGTAAAGTCCAGGAAGACTGTAAGTGCCTGTAAACCCATCATTGCTGGGGGAAGAAAAGCAGATTGTCTCATTTGCTAGCCTGTCTAGCTAAAAACGGGTGAGCTTCTGGTTCAGTGAGAGACCCTGGCTCAGGGCAATAAGATGGACAGAGAGAGGGGAACTCAATGTCATACTCCAGCCTCTGCAGGCAAAGACACGCACATCTCCACACTCATGAATGCAACACACAGACACACACACACACACTGGAAATAAGACACTAAAACTTACTGATGCTCCCAACTACTAGAACACAATTTTGTTGTTTCATAGCACTAGAGATGGAACCCCAGGTCTTCTAGACACTAAACAAACTCTACCACTGAGCAACACCCTCAGTCCATAGAAGACAATGTTTGCAATTGAGTCTACCTTGAAATTAGGAGCTAAATCATCACTGAGGGCTTGCCAGTTCACTGAATGCTCTAGATGTCCTCAGATTGTTACACTGTGCCTACTGTTGCTGAATTCTGGCACTGAATTATTGCACTTTTTTTCCCCTTTATTCTGAAACAGAAATTTTGCCGAATTTCTAACTTGATTCTCTATAGTAAAAAGCATATTAAAAAAAAAAAAACAAACCTTAAAAAAAATTCTTTCATCTAGCTGGGTGCTGGGGGCCTTTAATCCCAGCACTGGGGGTTATGGGGGATGAGGTGGGGCAGAAGCAGGTGGATCTCTGAGTTCTAGGCTAGCCTGGTCTACAGAGTGAGTTCCAGAATATCCAGGGCTACATAGAGAAATCTGGTCTCAGAAAACAAAACAAAACAAAAACAAAATCTTCCATCTATTCCATCTTAAAATTTAATGTATCTAAGAATTACAAAGAAAGCTCATACAGATTCCTAGGACTTCTATTCTGATCCACTGGGGCCTGAGTGGGGCCTGGAGATATGGTTTTTGGGGGGGTGGTAATGGTTTTTGTAAACCCACAACTGTTCTTTTTCAGGGGATCTGAGCATTGCCATAAAAAATATATTCAACAAATGAGATTGCTTGTAGCTGGTGACTCTGCATGGCTGATTAAAATCAGCGCAGCGCCTCAGAACCTCTCCCTGAGCTCATTATTGCTGACACAAAGAGGCAAAGATGAGGAGCTGGTGATGATTAGCCCCCCGAGGACTGAGAAGAGGCCCTGGTAACTAACAGCCCATCACGCTAGTGTGTGTCTACAGTTCAGAGGAAGGCACAGATTAAAACAGGCAAATCTCTCGTTTACCTCTGAAACTCTGCAAGTGTGTACTAACCTGTCTTTGGAGCTGCCAGGGTAGAGGTGGGATGGTGGGGGGTGGTCTGAAGTTGCCTCTTCTCTTCAAAGGACACTTGTTACATGTTGACCATGCTAATTAGATACCTTGGTGGTTTGGGATTTCTGTTACCCAGTGACTGCTGTTCTCTTCCCATCCCCAGCAGCTCTGTGCCCTCTGAGATTTGAAAGAGTACCATCCACCTATGTCCTCAAGTTTCCCCTACAGAGGCCTCACTCTGAACAACCTTGTTTATGGAACTGGCTCTCCACTCCAATCTTGGGGAAACCCCAGCATGGCTTCCTTTGCAGTTTGGTAGAGCATTTCCTCCTTCATCAGTTGACCTCTCTGGCTGAGAGGATTTTTGTGAAAGCAACTTTAAAATTATTTGAGATGGCTGGATGCCTAACGCACACATTTGTCATTTGCCGAAGGGTTTTACAGTTCCTGAGTATAACTTCCTGAGGGTTTTTAACTGTGTGCTTATGGTCCAAGGCAATTATTGCAAAGGACATACTTTTATTAATTGGAATCATAAATACTTTGTAGGTGTTCTAATAAAATGAGGTGATTTAAGGTTTAAATGGCAGATTGAGTCATTCTAGAACAGTCCACCTTGGTAAAATCCAATGGAAAAATACAGAAGGAGAACAAAACTGTTCAACAGCACCATAGGAGTCATAGGAAATGTCAGGAGTTCAGTGTAGTTTGGTTTAGCTTAGATTTTGCCAGGCAACTGGGATGGAGCCCAGGACCTCACACAAGCTGAGCACCCCTTCTATCACTGAGCGATAACTACAATTCCTCATGAATTTCAGAAAGATATATTCACTGGAAATTTCATTTGCTAATTGTTTTTCCTTAATACAAAAATTAGCAGGTGCTCTCAGCTTGTCCCATCTTTCAATCGAGAATGCCCTTGTAAGGAATGATTCTGTGCTGTAACCATTTACTGCCCTTATAAAAGGACGTTGTACTTACTGGACAATTCCTGTTGTCTATACGCTGCACTAATGACAATCATTAACTTACTTTTCAAAAAGGAAATGCAGATGCATTTTGACAATGTATAACCCCATAACTCCAACATAAATTGAAAGTATCATTCGGGATAAGGGCATAACTTTCCATGGTGTGTGCTTACATAGTATTTGTGAGCCCCTGGGCTTGATACCCAGAACTGGAAAAAAAATAACCCATAAGAGAAAAGTACAGGTAGAGGGCTGGGTGTGGCAGTGCACACCTATAATTCTGACACTTTGGAAGTAGAGGCAAAGGATCAAGCTTTCAAGAGCAGCTGGGCACAGCAGCACATTCTTAATCCAAGCACTGGCAAGTAGATCTCTATGAATCAGGCCAGCCAGGGCAACATATTGAGACCCTGTCTATAAAGACAAAAACAAATAAGAAACAGTTCAAGGCTAGCCTGGTCATTCAAACTGCTTGAGACCATGTTTCAAAAAACACAACAACAGATCCATTGAGTCTCCAACATGGTGGCACACTGTTTTAATCCCAGCACTCAGGAGGTTAAGGCAGGAGAGATGCCTTCTTTAAGGTTAGCCTGGGCTATAGAGTATGTACCAGACCAGTTAGGACTAAGATTCATATGACATCCAAAAGGGGGGAGAGGCAAGATGGCTCAGTGGGTAAGGATGCTTGCCACCAATATTGACCATCTGAGTTGAGTTTCATCCTGGGAACTCACATGTTGGAAGCAAAGACTAGATGACTGAAACTTATCCTCTGGCCTTCACCCAGGAGTTGTCATGTGTATGCATATGTTTTAACATTAAAAATTAAAAAATACTCATTTAAAGGCAGGTCTGGTGGGATGTGCCTATAATCCCATCATTCCAGAGGCTGAGGCAGGAAGATAGAAAGTTCAACCCTATCTTGTGCTACATAGTGAGAACTTTATCTTTGAACAAAAAAAAAATGCTCGACAGCCTAGCTCAGCAGCAGGGTAAACAACAGAGTCTGGTGGTTTCCTCTCTTGATCTCAGGCTGACTAGTAGGTTCTCTGTGCCGTTGTTGCTCAGACTCACAAGACAAAAATGATGCCCTGAATTGTTAGCTTGAGAAAAGATCAAAGTTTGGATTTCAAAGTATGTACTAGGGATATGTCTCAGTGGTACGGTATTCACCTACCTTGTTCAAGGACCTGGACCCTTGGTCTGGTGTCCTATGTCAACAAAAAATAAGAAAAAAAAAAGAATAGTCATCTCTAGGGAAGACCACAGATGAACTTACAGAGCCACATGTAGCTAGTGGCTATGATAATAGACAGAGAAGGTAATATTTCCACATGTTAGGCACCAAATCCAGACTGTCTGAGTACTCAAAACCTAACTTTGGATTAGCACTCAATGTAAAGAAATGAGATTGTTAAAAACTCAAAGAATGGAAAAAATACCTTCATCTATTATTTAGGTAGGAGGAAAAAAAACACATAATTTTAAGCCAAATACATAATAAGGAAAAGTATTGTTGATTTGGTATCTGTACAATCCCAACAGATTATTCTGGTCCTCCCCTCCCCACTTCCTTCCTTTCTTCCTTTCTTCAAATAAATGGAATGGAGTGAATTGGCAGATACATTTGGCACTGTGTAGCATGGTGAAATATAAATGAATAACAAACACCAGAAGGCCTAAGTGGATGTGGATTAAATTAAATATTTACACACTACACAGCAGATCTTTCGTGAAGGGCAAGACTATGAACCAGAAGCTTCAATAATAAAAGGGGTTGGAAATTGTTTTGTTTGTATGAAGCCTGCTGTTGGACACCTGGGCCAAAGGCAGTCTGACCCAGCTGACAGCAGGTAACCCAGGTATCACAAAATAAAGCCATCTAGCTGTTTAAAACTGCATGTTCAGATGAATAGAAAGATGACTAATGTATATTCCAAACACATTGGTGGTGATTATTTCTGTTAAGTTGAGTGGTTGTTGTTACTATTGGTAACCCTTTGTGCTTTCTCCAGGTTTTCAGTACTGAGCCAAAATGGGTTTTGTTTTATTTTTGGAGACAGAGCTGCAGCACGTATCCAACACTAGCCTTGAATTTGCAGTTGCTTCCACGCCACTTTTACAGGTGTGTACTGTCATTCCCAGCTCTGAAGCACTTCTTATGGGGGTGGGGTGAGGAAGTGGGTTTGGGGGTTGGACTAGGAAGATTGGTCACTGGGTAAAGTGCTTGCTTTACAAACATGAGGACCAGAGTTCAAACCCCCAGAGTATAAGATGAATAAATACATAACGCCAGTTACGGTGACACACACCTATGATCCCAGGGTTGGGGAGATGGAGACAGTCTAGCCACTTGGTGAGCTCCACATCCTGTGAGAGACCCTATCTCAAAAAATAAAGTGGGGAAGAATAGACTAAGACACAGATTGTCAACCTCTGACTTCCACACGAGCAGACAAGCTAAAATCTAATATTATTTTGAGGGGGCTAGATTTTAAGACAGGGTCTCTCTGCATATAGCCTTGGCTGTCCTGGAACTCATTTTGTAGAGCAGGCTGGCCTCCAACTCATAGATCCCCCTGCCTCTGTGTCCCCAGTGCTGGGATTAAAAGGGTCCACCACCAGTGTGAGGCAAAATATTTTTTTTCAATAAAGAAAAGCAGAAAAGAGACTAATGCGCAACATTCAGCACACTCAGACTGGAGTAGTAATTCCTAAATTGATTCTTTGCTTTGAACATTCCCTCTTCTCTTTCTTTCTTTTGTCTTCTCTTTCCCCCTCTCCATCCATCCACTCCTCCTTCCTCTCCCTCCCTCTCTCTCTTCCCTCAGCTATAGCCGGAAGTTCCCAGTCATCACTGCCCCTTCCTCCCAGGAGTAACCATTAACACAAATGCCGATGCTTTCTACGTGCTTTAAGTGCTTCTTCTGACGTATGCCTGCACTTGTGAACAGTCTGTGAAACACATGTGTGCCTTGGAAATCATGATGAATTAGATTGCATTTGGGAGGGCGTGGGAGGGAGCGGCTGGCTGTTTGGAGATGAGAGTCAGGGTGTATAGTCCAGGCTGGCCTCACACTCTTAAGACCTACCCCTGCCGGCACCCCCGCAGGATTATAGGTATATACCACCAGATTACTAATTTTTCATTCAATTTTATGTCTGTGAGATGTTGAAACACATTAGAAGAGTTCTTTGTTTGTTTCTGTGTTGTTTGTTTGTTTGTTTTAAGCGTTTCATCAAAACCACTATTAAACCAGTGAGATAGCTCAGTGGATAAAGACACTTGCTGTCAAATCTGACAACCCAGTTTAATCCCTGGGTCTCGTGTGGTAGAAGGTAAGCATTCACATTCACTTCCACAGGTTGTCCTCTGACCTCTACACACATGCTGGGGTGCACACATACAGTAAGTGAATAAATGTTAAAAAGGAAGGAAGGAAGAAAAGAAAGAAAGAAAGAAAGAAAGAAAAGAAAGAAAAGAAAGAAAGAAGACAAAAAGAGAAAAGAACCAGGCAATGGGACACACTTTTAATCCCAGCACTTGGGAGGCAGAGGCAGGCGGATTTCTGAGTTCTAGTCCAGCCTGGTCTACAGAGCAAGTTCCAGGATAGCCAGAGCTACACAGAGAAACCGTCCCAAAACAAAGCAAAATCTTGGAAATAAAATTAAAACAAACCACTAGGACAATAGCAAAAGGAAGCAAAGGATGAGTTTTCATGGCACCATCTTGGGATTGAGAGAGTAACTGGACGCTAGAACCCCTGGGTAGCATTTGCAAGATCCTGGTTTGATCCTCAGCACAAAGGGTGTTGAAGAGGGAGGGAGGGGGGAGAAAGAGACAGAGACAGAGAGACAGACACAGAGACACAGAGAGAGACGGAGAGAGTTTATGTATGATATGGGTAGAGGCCAGAGGACAGTGTAGCATGTCAGTTCTCTTTTTTCAGAGGCAGGGGTTCTTCCTGGCCTGGAAGTTGCCAAGTAGGCTAGGCTGGCTGGCTAGTGAACCCCAGAGACCCTGAGCAAGATTACATGTGCACATCACCCCAACAGGCTCGTCCTCAGGACTACAAAGCAAGTCCTTTACTGACTGAGCTGTCTTCACAGTTCCTCCTGAGTTTTCATTTTACCCTTTTGCAAAAGTGCCGGGCAGAATGACTCATTGCTAGACAAAGGTAAGAATCAAAAAATGAGCAAGTAGCTTAGGCGTGGTGGCTCATGCCTAGCATTCTGGAGGCAGAGGCAGGCAGATCTCTGTGAGTTTGAGGCCAGCAAGAGCTACATAATGAACCTCTTGCTTTTTTGTTTTTTTGTTTTAGTAAAAATAAAATTAAAAAGAGGAAGAGAGCCGGAGTCCTGGCGTAGCAACGCATCTGTGGCCCCAACTGCTAGACAGTCTGAAGTAGGAGGCCATCCTCCAAAACAGAGCAAGAATGTGTCTCAAAATAAGAAAGAAAGAGAGGGGGGGGGAGGGAGGAAGAGGGAAAGAGGGAGGGAAGGAGAGAGAGAGAGAATAGTAACAGAGAAGAAAAGCCAGACTAAAGAAGGAAATAGAAATAGAAAGGGAGAGCCAGGTGGTGCTTGTGCACGCCTTTGATCCCAAGCAGTTGGGAAGCAGAAGCAGACAGATTTCTCAGTTTGAGGCCAGCCTGATCTACAGAGTGAGTTCCAGGAAAGCTGGCTACACAAAGATACCCTGTCTTGAAAAATTAAAAACAAACAGGCAGACAGACAGAAAGAGAAGGAAGGAAAGAAAAGAAAGAAATGGAAGAAGAAAGAAAGGAAGGAAGAGAGAAATGAAGAGAAAATGGCCACTTGGACCAAGCATGTGGAGGGACAGATGTCCACAGCTTGTGGGATGGTGGGCTGTGACAGGCAGCCTGGTCCCTGGTCGAGCACAAGCTTAAACCCCAGCAACCCAGTGGGGAGTAACCCTGCAAGGGACAGTAAGTAGGCGGTTTGCCAAGATCCTGGGCCCCTGGCTCCTGTCAAGTAACTACAACCCCCACAGCCCCCTATAGAGAGGTCTGTGACCATCAGTCACATAGGAGCAGCACACCAAGCTCTCCCACATGCAGATAAGGTATCCCTAAGCTCTCAGACCAAGCCAATGGGAAGTACCTGCTGTCAGACCCTGACCCATCCCAAACCATATTTTAGAGATCCTATCCAGAAGGAATAGAGGTGTGAGAACTACTCTGTCGTTTGAGAGCTTCTATCATAAGAGCTGTAACACTGCTGCTTGGGAAGAGGTCTGCTCTCCCGAAACGCCACCAGAAGCTTCCCACACTCCTCACTGGCTAGTTGGCCGCTCATGGGCTCAGTTGGAGCCCAACTCAACGCAAGGTGGCAGGTGCGGAAACTGAAACTGAGGTGGAGGTGACTCCCGGCCCTGCTCGCACTCTTCCTCCGTTGCCTGAACACTCACACCTGGCCGGGCTAGAGATCCCTGTGGATGGCCTCCAGCACATAGGCCCACAAAAGCTTGGAAAAGACAGACTAGAGATCGAGAATGAAGACTGAGAGGAAGCCAAGATGCTGGCCTGCTGTACCATTTCACACCACAGCTGGCAACCCCAGGATTAGAGGATGGGGCTGAAGCTGATCTTCCTATCCCCTAAGACAGTGTACCTAACACTGCAGCCACCAAAGATAATATTCCTTGACTGCTGGGGTCAGAACGTGAGATCTTTTGACAAGGTCTAATCCTTATTGACCCAGTTTAATGAATGTTCAGAAGCATGCACAGGGACCAACTGAGCCCGGAGCCCTAGTACCCAATGAAGCCTTCAGTCTCCCTCCCTGACCTAAGAAGGAAAGATTATTTTGTTTCCCAATGTTTTTTCTCTATCACTGGGATGTTACTAACTTGACAAAAGTACCTTTTTCTTAGTCACCTCCTGGGCAGAGTCATAAACGTCAGACAATTTTACTCAAAAGGAAAAGCCAATTGCTTCGTGTGGTTATGTATGCCCTTGATCCCACCACTCAGGAGGCAGAGGCCCGCAGGAGTAGGTGTGAATTCAGGCCAACCTGATCTACATATCAAGCTCCGGGCCAGTCAAGGCTATATATAAAGAGATCTCTCAAACAAACAAAACAAAACAAAAAGATGTTTAAGAAGAAAAGTCTGGTCTTAATTATTGACGCTGTTGGTGCTAGAGTGACCCAGGGCTTTATTCCTGCTAGGAAAGTGTCCTACTGGCCCGGCTCCTCATATCCAAAGTAATGCTTGCCTTGTGCTTTCTTTTGTGCCTCTAGCTTCTTTTCTAGGAAATGGGACAAATGTGTCCTCCCTTAATATTTGTACTTGTAAGAAAAGCGTTGTATGGTCTTTCCTGGCAGTATGTCCTCTCTCTCTCTCTCTCATGTGTTCATTTGGACGTGTGTATATGTGTGCAGTAGGTACATGTGCATGTATGTGTGTGCGCATACGGAGGCCAGAACTCAGTGTTACATATCTTGTATCTTCTTCTACTCTTCTCTACCTTTGTTTATTTATCTTTTGAGACAGGGTTTCTCACTGAACCTGGAGCTCACCTATTGGCTGGATTGGCTGGGCAGCAAGCCCCAGGGATCCTCCAATCTTCTAATTCCCAAAGGACTTCAGATCGACATCACAATGTGAGGTCCTCATGCTGTGTGCAAACACTTACTGAGATTTCCCCCTGCCTACTCCCATTAGCCTTTAAGAAAAGATTTATGCCTGCACACATGGATGTGCACCACATGTAAGTCTGGTGCCTGTGGAGGCCAGAAGAGAGTATCCGATCTCCTGGAACTGCAGTTATAGATGGTTGTGAACCATCATGTGGGTACTGGGTAGGTACTGGAAATTGAACCTGGGTCCTCTGCAAGAGCAGAAAGTGATCTTAACCACTTGAGCCATCTCTCAGAGGGCCCTTGATGCCCTCTGGTCTTCAGTGGGACCCATATTATTCTTTGACGTGAAAGAGCCATTCTAGCTAGACCACACATCAACTGTCCTAAGTTCTCATTTCCAGAGCCCACAACGAGAAGTATATATGTATATGTGTGTATGTGTATATGTGTGTGTATATGTGTATGTATATGTGTGTATATATGATGTATACACACACACAAACTTCAGGGACGTACATTGGGCACACACTGGGCATAATGCCCCACTCTATTCCCTGAGGCAGAAGTGTATTGTTACTATCTTTTGTTTCAGCTCTGAACTTCCAAAACATGCTACCTCATGTCTGTCCAGGCCAGATTCCTAAGTCCTCTTGGCAGACGTCTCTAGGTATCTGGGCAGTGCACTTCTGGTACTGGTGAAAAACAGCAGAAGTAGGCTCAGGCTTTGTGATAAGCTTAAGCAGGCAGCATTCTCCATTGTTTGCTCATCTGAAGGAAAGTGGGATTCCAAGAGATCTACTGTTGGAAATCAGTCCAAGGATGGAGTCATGTGAGGAGAATTCTCAGAGCCTGTGAGAAAACAAGGGAAAAAAGAAGAAGAAGAAGAAGATCGTGTGACCTCGGTTTCTTCAAAACACAGAATTGTTCTTGGAATGTGGTTCCATGCTTCTCCCAGGTATAGTGGATAGGACTGAGCTTTCTTCAGTTGCTATTCATGTGCTTCTATGGAAAAACATGGTTTTTGCCACGTGCAGCTTGTTCTTGTGCACATATACTTTACTCAGGTGACTCTTCTTAGCCGTCAGAGTATAAACTGTCTGATGCTCTGAATAAAGTTGGTGACTGCATGAGACTTTAGTCTACCTCATTTTTAGGCCCCGCTCTCCAAGGTTTACTCCCCAACCAGAGTGTCAAATGATCTCCTTCTCACTGTTGGATGTCATTAGGTCCTGGTAGCATCAGCAAGAACTTCTCCCTTGTCACTAGTTGAAGCCAGCTTCCTCATCTTTGTCATTGTCACTTCAAGGAAGGTTGCCTTCTTAGGCAACACCATCTAGTTTCAGACTGGACCCCCCTTTTTTTTCATAAATCACACATTTAATGTTACTTGTTTTCAGTAGGCTTTGAAAACCTTACTACTGTCACACTCAACTAGAAATAAGTTGACAACTCCTGACTAAATTCAGAGAAAATAAACATTAGTCTTCTAAAATATACAAAACTCACTTCCCTAATGTGAACATAAAATTCAAATACCTCCAATGTTCTCCCTTAAAGATATGTTAGCTTCACTCTGAGCAAAGAGCAACATTCCTTTGCGTTTCCCAAGGCCATGACACTGAGATTCATCAGATACCTATAAGACACTACCTCAGAGTAAAAAGTTGGAAAACAATTTTCCAAGCAAATGGTCCCAAGAAACAAGCTGGAGTAGCCATTCTAATACCGAAGAAAATCAACTTTCAACCAAAAGTTATCAAAAAAGATAAGGAAGGACACTTCGTACTGGTCAAATAGAATTATTTAAGGGGTGACTTCAGCAACTGTTATAGGTATCTGATGAATCTCAGACTGGACCATTTAGCCTTCTGAGCATGCTTTCACAGTGTGTAACTTCCAGCAAATGTTACCATGGTGACAGTTACACTCACTGGCCTGTTTGTTTTTTACTGTGCTAGGGATCAGATCCTCACCATGAACTCCACAATTGAGTCCAGCCTCCAGCATTTTGAACTTAGTAAGTTCATGAATAAGCACAGTGATTTCAGTCAAAATCATAGATTAACAGCTGTACAGACACAGCAAACAGATACGAGAAAAGAGTGAAACTGGTCCCTTTTGCCTGTCCCTTCTCCTATAGGGGGACACAGATCTCAAGGAGACATAGAGAAGTAGAGAGTAGCCATCACCAGATGTTGAATTTGCCAGCACCATGATCTTGGACTTTTCAGAATCTGAGACTAAATAAGTAGAAATAAATTTATGCTCTTTGTATATTTAAAAATAATGTATAGCCAAAGTGACAAAAATAAGAGAGATGTAGTGTAAAGAGAGAAGATGACTCGGTGGTAAAAGCACGTGGCACTCTGGCCAGAGGACCTGGGTTCAGTTCCCAGCATCCACATGGTAACTTACAACTGTCTGTAACTCCAGTTCCAGGGTCTCCACAGGTGCTAGGTACGCAGGAAGTGCACTTACATATATGGGGAAATATACATAGATAATAAGTATATATAAACTTGTATATTATATATAACTTATAAATATACAGATACACACATATATACATACATATATGTATATATAGTGTAGCTCATGTGCTTAGTATGCTCAAAGTCCCAGCACAGGAAGGAATAAAGTAGGAGAGGAAAGAAGGGAGGGAGAAAAGGAAGAAAAGAGGGAGAGGTAAAATTGAGCTAAGGCGTATATCATGCTGAAAGCAATGCTTGCTTACCAACAAATGCTTCTAGAATGTTCGCTATATTATAGCATTACTCATTATAGCATTGAGCACTTACTGCATGCTGCTGGGTTTTTAGTTTTCCTTTTAAAATATTGTATTATTTTGATCTCCACGCATGCATGTGGAGCAACTCCAAGGATCCAGGTCTCCTTACGCCGTGTAGATTCTAGGGCTCCAGCTCAAGTCATTAAGCTTGGTGGTGAGAATCTTCACTCACTGAGCCATCTTGCTGCCACCCAACCCTAAAGGCTCCATTACAGTATAGTTTGTATACCATAAGAAATCACCATTTTTAGTAACGATTCCTCAATGTATTTGCTATCACTCTTGGTCCCTTGTCCCCAGCCAGGTCACGTTGTCTTTCCTATGTAAACGGATTCTCAAGCGGTGTGTTCTCCTTCGTCTGGCTTCTTTCACTGAGCATATTTCTGCTGCTTAGCTATGGATAGGTATGGACATTCACACACAAGTCTTTGTGTGGATGTGTGTGTGTGTGTGTGTGTGTGTGTGTGTGTGTGTGTGTGAGAGAGAGAGAGAGAGAGAGAGAGAGAGAGAGAGAGAGAGAGAGAGATCATCTCGGAAGTGAGAAACCTATGTCTGTAAAAGGTTAACTAACTTGCTGGCAGCCACTCTGGCCAGACAAAGCCAGCCTCCAGCCTAATCTGATTCTCCATCCCATCACCTTTCTACCATGAGATGAGCTCTCGCTGGGTATTTGCTTTCTTAAACAAGGGTGGGTGTGGGGCACCGGAATGCTGCAATGGCCTTTTTTCCAGCCCAGGCTGTGATCCTTGCAATAAATCAGGTGAATAATGGGGCCTCGGGCCAGGGAAAGAGTGGCTGGTCGTTTTGTCACTCAGTTCAGGTTGTCAAGCCCCGGAAATGACTCACAAGACTTGTTTGCGTCTTCTAGTTTGAGATGAGTCTTCAGTCTAGACGTGGTACATGAGCAAGCTGGCCACAGTAGAGGCTCCTATCACCGCAGACTTTGACAGTCTTGAAGAGTTCTTCAGGAAGCGGCAAAACTGGAGGAGAGTTTTACTTCCTTCTTGCCTCCGAGTCAGCAAGCAGTTCCTGAAATCGCACCTTCTGACAAGTTCAGGCAGCCTCTGTGCGCGCATCGCTCCCGTTGCCTTGTTTAGTATGATTTGTCGTTACACCGGCACCTGGGGTTCAGACTGATTCTAGGAAGACACGGGGAATGACATAGGTTGAAAGGATAGAGCAAAAATGTCCCCTTTCTGGAATTTTATATACACCAGGATTTTTAATAAAAGCCCATCTTCTTTTATTCATGTCTCTCTGTGATCCCCCCTCCCCCCCCCCATCTCAAGGGGAGGTATGCTGGGGTAAGCAAGCACGGAATCTGGCATTCTCTCTCATTCATACTTGAGCTAGGGGCTGTGTCTTGTTCAGCTTCGTCTTCCCACAGAGCATGGCATGATGCCTTGTAACGTCAGGCCTCCCTCACAGCTTTCCTAAATTAGGGCAATCAATCAGTCTCTAAGTGTCTGCTCTCCACACACCTTTCCTGGATCCAGTCTGGTTCCTATGCAACCTTAATTATCTTTTTTGGTGCACTGTGTTGTTTTGTAACTTAAAGAAAAAAAAATGGCATTTTCCAATTTACATTGCGAATAAGACAACAGCAACACAAGACATTTGTGTATGGTTTGTTTACTTTTGCAGGGCTATGGCTCAAATTCAGGGACCACTGCGTATCGTAGGGAAGTGCTCTGTTACTGAGCTACATCTCTCTCTCAAATCAGTCTTTTAAAAATAGTTCTAATTAACTAGCCTATGTATTTATGCATGTATGTATTATGTATGTGTGTATGTTTTTTAATAGCTTATTTATTTCTTATGTGCATTGGTGTTTTGCCTGCATGTATGTCTGTGTGAGGGTCTTGGATCTTGGAGTTACAGATAGTTGTAGCTGCCATGTGTAGCTGTTGCTGTAAGTTGAACCTAGGTCCTCTAGGAAGAGCGGTCTGTGCCCTTAACTGCTGAGCCATCTCTCCAGCCCCATATATATGTGTTTTGAGACAGGATCTCACTGTGTGGCCAGGCAGTCCTTGAACTGATTCTCCTGCTTCAGCCTCCTCAGAGTCAGCATAATAGAAGCAGCCACTATGCCTGTCTTCTTTAATTATTTTACATCTGTAGTGCCAGGATTCAAACCCTGACTCTCACACATACTATGCTAGTGCTTTACTACTGAACTTCCCCAGCTCTCTCTGTGCATTTTAAAGATGGCTACTGACTTATGGGTTGACCCAGGGTAACAAAACAAGTTTAAAGTTGTCAGTTGCTGTGCAAGAATATCCATTTCCCTTAGCAGATCCTCAGAGACCTGACTCACAACCTGTAGCTTGATGTCTCACTACTCACCTCCTCCTCTGTCTGAAAGGTCATTTCTTCATTCTTACATACTCTAGCTTCAGGCCTGAGCATTCAACACAGACTTCTCATTAGACTGATAGCTGCTTTGACCTGTCCAGAGCAACATTCCTTCAATAAGGCTTCCAAGACTTATTGAGGCTTCTAATTCCTCTGTCTTTCTTTGTGTTGGTGGAGGTGTAAGGACAGCAGATGAATGATTATTTTTACTCTTTCCCAAGTGGAATCACTGATTCAGTCTGCCTACATCTTGACGTTTTTTAAAGGTCAGTCTTTATTTTAAGACTGTAGAAGTGTCCGTGCTTCAGAACAGAAGAGATTCATTGAGAAATAACAAGTCAGTGGATATGGCAGTGAACGTCTATAATCCCAGCATTTTGGAGGCTTCAATAGAAGGATCAGAAGTTCAGGGCTAGCCTGTGCTACACAGCAAGACCTTGGGGGTTGTTGTTGTTGTTTAAAAAATAAATAAATAAGAAAGTAGCCGGGCAGTGGTGGTGCACGACTTTAATCCCAGCACTTGGGAGGCAGAGGCAGGTGGATTTCTGAGTTCGAGGCCAGCCTGTTCTACAGAGTGAGTTCCAGGACAGCCAGTGCTACACAGAGAAACTCTGTCACGAAAAAAACAAATAAACAAAACAAACAAACAAACAAAAAGAAAGTAAAATAAGTTGGGTGCTGGTGGTGCATGCCAGGCACTCAGAAGGAAGAGGCAATTGGATCTCCTGGTCTGAGGCTAGCCTGGTCGACAGTGTGAGTTCCAGAACAACCTGGGCTATAAAGACAGACCCTATCAGGGAAAAAAAAACCTGAAAAAAACAAAACAAAACAAAACAAACAAACACACAAAACAAAGCAACAAAAACCTGAAGTAATAATTGAGTGCCAATCTTTATAATATTGGGCAGTATAGTGAATGTAATTGAAAAGGTTTTGCTATTATTGTTGCTGTTTGTTTGTTGTTGTTTTTTGTTTGTTTGTTGTTGTTGTTGTTTTTGAGACAGAGTCTCCCTATATATCCCTACTGTAGTGAAACTCACTATGAAGACTGGCCTGCCTTTAAAGTTAGAGATCTGCCTGCTTCTGTGTACACTACCACTGCCCAGTTTGAAGGGCTCTTTTGGAAAGGCTTTCATTGCTCATTTAAAGTTGAACTGCTGGTTATTGTTTTCTGTTGTTTTGGTTTTCCAAGACAGGGTGTCTCTGTGTATCTCTGGCTGTCCTGCTGGTTACTGTTTTAAGAAGAATATAAAGAGTGGAGCTAAAGGTCTAAGTGCAGAATGCTTACCTAGCACACACAAGACCCTGAGTTCAACCCCCAGCTTATAAATAAACAAAGGAAGGAGCTGGGACAACAGCTCAGTGGTAGCACACTTTCCTGGTATATGCAGGGTCCTGAGTTTGATAAATACTCCAAAAAATAAATAAAGTGCTAGGCTTTCAGTGTGTGCTTTGACCTGCAGAGGTTCATACGCTGCAGGCTGAGGGCTCAGTGTTACATGTGATGAAGGAGGTGGAGTCTCTCATCTGGGTAGCCTGTAGGAAGTAATGAGGGCATTGGAAGCTTGACCGCAGGATTGATGGCATCTCCTGGGGACTGGAATAGTTACCATGAGAGTGGATTATTGTGAAGAAGCCAGCCTGCTCTGTGTTGGTCCCTCTATCAGCACCAGACCCAGCTCCTAACCTCACTCATGTGAAGATGCAGCACAAGAGGACTGCCAACTTGATGAGACTCAGAATTGGCATGGAAACACATCTCTGGGCACATCTCTGAAAGATTATCTGGATTAAGTCATCGGAGATGGAGAGACACATCCTAAATGAGGGTGGTGCTTTTCTGAAGGCAGAAGTCCTGGACTGAATGAAAAGGGGAAAGTGAGCTGAGCACAGATTCTCTCTCTCTCTCCCTCCCAACTCATACATTCATTTGGATGTGTGCATGGTGTGTGTGTGTGTGTGTGTGTGTGTGTGTGTACACACAGCATAAAACCTGCACACATCCAAGTGGACATTGGAAAGCAGTATGGCAAAATGTCTCCTAAGGTCCGACAGCTCACTTCTGATGCCTATCCTTAGGAATGATCCTAAACAAGGAGCAAATACAGTATGCTAAGGGATATTTTATTTATTTATTTAGGTGGCTTCAAACCACCTAATTATTGGACAACTGGAAAACACAAGAGCAAATCTTAAATGTTTATTTGACGGGATATGAAGTAGCAAATGTGAATAATCAGCATGGGCAAATCCCACAAACACCCCTGGAAGACAAGCAGAAGAAGGACTGAAACTGCAAATAGTACTACATTTTTACTTAGAACTATACATATACGTGAATATATTATGTGCTGAACATATTTCAAATGTACTGCTGAAAAGTCACCAACTTCCAGAAAAAGGTTAGGTAAGATAGAGAAGGAGGGAAATGCAAGTGAGGAGGATTACACAAAGGGTAAGACTTTCTTGGTAATGCCCTCCCAGCCAGCCACCCGGCTACCCTGCCACCCACGCAACTCTGTCTCTGTCCCTCTCTGCTGAGAACTGAATCTAGGGCTTTCTGTGTGCTGGGCACACACTCTACCACTGAGCTGTATCCCTAGACCCATAATATTTTATTTTATAATCTCAGTGCTGGTATGGTGTTCATTTTATGATTATTTACAACTTTTTGCGTATCTGACATATTTTGTGACAAATGCAAAATATCAAATGTTTGAAATAAAGGATTTTTGAATGTTTTCACAATAAAGAAATGTTTGAGGAAGTAGGTATTTCCCCATGTGAACATTACAAAATGTACATGGATCCAAGCATCCTACGGCACACCATAAGCAATGAGATTTTTTTTACTGTTATGAATTGGTTTAAAGCAAACACACAAACCAGGGGGCTGGAGAGATGGCTCAGCAGTCAAGAGCTTGGTCTAGCAGAAGACCCGAGTTCTTATCTCAGTACCTATATAGAACAGTTAACAAATCCAGGGGAATGGTTAATCCCTTCTAGCCTCTGTGGGTCTCCAAACACTTGTATGCACACACAGAGACACAGACACACACATACAAGCACATACACAGAGATTCAAAAAAGTATTTTAAAAAATGGAAGGCTGTGTATGTAGCTGAATAATAATATGCACAGGCCCAGGGTTTGACCAAAAAAAAAAAAAATTAAATTAAAAACTTATACAGCTATCAAGTGGTTCCACAGAAAGCCAATGCACTAACAACAGAAAATAGACACATTATGGCATTCATTGTTAAGTAAATTATATATCCAAAACAATAGCAACTTTGCAATGCTACCAAAAACCTTGCAAGGAAATATCTCATAGCTGGGTGTGGTGGTACACCCTTGTAGCCCCAGCACTTGGAAGGCAAAGGCAGGCAGATCTCTGTGAACTTAGAACCAGCCTGGTCTACATAGAGAGTTCTAGGAACCCTGATACTTTTCTTCTTTGAATATTCTGCTCTTACTTCCTTGTTCTTTAAAAATACTTATTTTATGCTTTCCTATGACTGACCATGACTGGTATTAATAGAGTTGAGAAATACTGATCCCAATTGAACATGGTGGCACATGCCCATTACCCTGGCCTTTTGGAAGCTCAGCTAGTGAGTTTGAGAGCAGTGTGGGATACACAGTGAGTTCTTAGCTAGCCTGGACAACATGGCGACATTCTACTCTGAAATACCAAATGAAAAGGTTTATTTGGCTTCCCCTTGCCACTTTAACATTGGTCCTTCAGGTACAGATGCAGATAGAAATTGATGATGCTCTTGGGTCATTGTTTCCTAAGTCATTTGTTGTAGCTGCCTGGTGGCACAGGGATGGAGGCAGAGGCAGGAGGATTGTAAAGCCACCCTGTGTTACAGTGAAAACATCTGTGTGAGTTAAAATGAATTCAGGGTAAAAACAGAAGGGGTGGGGTCAGTGATGGTTCAGTAGTTAAAAGTGTGCATTGTTTTTTAAAAAGAATCATGACAGCTAGGCTGTGGTGGCGCACGCCTTTAATCCCAGCACTCGGGAGGCAGAGGCAGGTGGATCTCTGAGTTCAAGGACAGCCTGGTCTACAGAGTAGTCTTCCAGGGCAGCCAGGGCTACACAGAGAAAAACATCTCTGTAGTCTTCCATCAACTTTCTATCTCTCACACGTGATACTATATTTCATGTTAAGCAGAGCACAAAATTAATTGGCATTTAAAATGTACAAATGTCTCAATAACTAGCAAATTGGTGATGTTGTTGTTGTTGATGATGTTGATGTTGATGTTGATGATGATGATGATGATTTGAGTTTTCAAGACAAGGTTTCTCTGTGTAAACCAGGCTGGTCTCGAACTCACAGAAATCTGCCTGTCTTTGCCTCCCAAGTGCTGAGATTAAAGGCGTGTGCCACTACTGCCCAGTTACACCATTACCTTCTATCTGCATCTGTACCTGAAGGACAGACAGCATTTTATTAAGTTCCTGTAACACCAGATTATGCATGGGGGGTAATGAAAAAAATGAAAACTTGGGGGTGTGGAGCATCTTCATGATGCCTGTGGGAGCCAGCTTCAGGCCTTTAGGCAGTTGCGATGGTGAACGTATTCCACAGGCACTGAGTGTGGCAGACCAGTGCTGGTGTTCACTGGCCAGCCTTTCCTGGATGCTAGTGAGCAAACTTTTCTGATCTCTTCAAATGATCTTTGGCCCCTGGGCCATCGGTAACAGCACCACCCTGAATTTTATTAGAAGTGCGGATTTCTAAATCTTAGCCTACATTTCTGAACCATAGTCTACATTTTAAACAGGGTCCCCACACATGACGATACTATGCAACTAAGATGTGGAAAGCAAGCACTTGACTAACATGTGCAGAAGCCCTGGGTCTGAACCTGGACAAAAGGAATAAAAAGTGATCACATGTCCCTGTAATCCCACCATATGGGAAGTGGGGGTGTGGGAGATCCGGGGTTGAAGGTCATTCTTAACCTCATGGGACAGTATGGGTTACATAATACATAGGACCTTGCCTTAAAATGAACCAACTAGTAACATCCCCTGCCCCGCCCCCAAAGAAGAAAAAGGAAGAGGAGAAGGAGGAGAAGGAAGAGGAGGAGGAGGAGGAGGAGGAAGAGGAGGAGGAGGAGGAGGAGGAGGAGGAAGAGGAGGAAGAGAAGAAGAAGAAGAAGAAGAAGAAGAAGAAGAAGAAGAAGAAGAAGAAGAAGAAGAAGAAGAA
>JADRCH010000146.1:1723730-1736253 GCA_019843965.1 Rhynchomys soricoides
GAGGAAGAGGAGGAGGAGGAGGAGGAGGAGGAGGAAGAGGAGGAAGAGAAGAAGAAGAAGAAGAAGAAGAAGAAGAAGAAGAAGAAGAAGAAGAAGAAGAAGAAGAAGAAGAAAGAGGGAAAAAAGAAAGAAAGAAAAATATTTTGCTATATTAAGAAAGTTTACTGCTGTATGGGGCTGGAAGCTGGTGCCTTTAATTCCAGCACTTGGGAGGCAGAGGCAGGTAGATCTCTGTGAGTTCAAGGGCAGCTTAGTCTACAGGGTGAGCTTCAGGACTGCCAAGTCTACACAGAGAAACTCCTGTTTCCAAAAAGAAAAGCGAAGGGAAGGAAAGGGGAGGGAGGGAGGGGAAGGGAGGGGGAAGGGATGAAAGCAAGCAGGTTTACGGGGCCAGGATGGTGGTACACCTTTACAAAGCATAGCTCTGGAAGCTGAGGCAAAGGATTACATGGGCATATATAGGTTACATAGATAGACCCCCTCCTGCCACTGCAAAAGCAAACAGGGACAGCAGGATGGCTCAGCCTGTAAAACTGCTTGCTCTATTATCGGAAGTGAGATCTCCGAAGCCCGTATGAATAGAAGAGGAGAGATCTGACTCCACTAAGTTGTCTTTGACCTCTGCAGGTGCATCCTGGCATGTGCTCTGCCCACCCCATACATCACACAAACACACCTCACAAGCCACAGTTTTAAAAATCCAACAACATAACACACACACACACACACACCCTGAGCATCTGTGGACTGCAACACAGAAGTCCTGTCTATGGCTTTCCCAGGATAATGGTCTATGGGATCCTGGCTCCTCGGATTTAGGAGCCAATACTAGAAATTTGAATTCACTCATCAAAAGACGTGTACAAGTGACCTTGACATGGCATTTTCTGTAAGTTTTAGAGGATTCATAATCAGGAAGCGTATTTTCTTCACTTTTGAACTTAGACATATTGCTGATGGATGGATTTTATGACAAGTTGTTGAGATGTTTATTTATGTGACTTTTTTGGTGAAGAAACAAAGCATAAGATATTTTCTTTAGAGACCTAGTCCCCAGCATTGGTTATATTTTTTGGTGCTGATGACTAATGTTTTTTTCCTGCCTTAAAATAATAATAAAAAAATTTAATTGTGCCATGTTGTAATTTGAAAATAAAGACGTTTGCTTAGCTCTCAAGCTTTCTGAGAGCTATCTAATGTGACCTAGAAATATACAATTAAGAGCATATTTGCTTTCCAGGACCACTGAGGTAAAGTAAATAACAAAAGATGTTAAGGGTACAAGGTCTTATTTAAATTGAAATGCACAAAGGATCCGGCTCTTGTTTGCTGAGGAGCAAAAAGCTTTAACAACTTAAAAATCAAGCCCTGAAGTGCTTCTGTGCTCTCTGGAGGGAGAGGCAGGAGGATCTCTGTGAGTTTGAGGCAGGCCTGGTCTACAGAGTGAGGTCCAGGACTGTCAGACCTGTCTTGAACAAACATACAAACATCAAACATCAAGTCTCTGTCATCATTAACTCACTGTGGGTTCCTTGCTTTCTACCCTTTGATTTTTCTTTCCTTTATTTCATCATGCTGGAATGAAACCCAAAGTCTTGAACATCCTAGGCAAGTGCTCTCTCTGCACAGACCGTGCTCCTATGCCTAATAACCAGAGGAGTGTGGTCCTTGGTGCAGAAGGGTTACTTCTGTAACTGATGTCACTTTATTTCCGGTCTGTCTCTAGAACTGTGCATCCATGACCCTGCTAAGAATGTCGCTGTCTTTTTAGTCCCCACATAGGCTTTATTGCCATATGTGATGGAAAAAAATCCATCCAATCCTTTTCATGGGATTTGCATCAGTGATATTTATTTCTAAGGCTTATTCAAGGATTACCCATAAATATTCAGAGCCCCGTTCCTGTGGATTTTAATCTCTGCTGTATTTGGCTTAGAGTTTGGTTTTCTAAAAAAAAAAAAAAAAATCTTCTTTTTCTTTTCTATCCCTCGGCTTACGGTTCACCTTGGTTAACATTTGGTCAGCCTCTATATTTACAGTGTCCTGTGGATCGAACAGATCTGTATTGCAAAGACAAGGCTAGGCAAGCTGTGAGCTTCCCACAAAAACAGAGAATTACTCAAAATAGAGACAGCTTGTTCTGCATTGAGCCTCAAAAACTAAAATTTAAATAAACTTAAAAAAAGATAGCTATCTATATGTTTCATTGGTTAGAATTCCTAGAAAGTGTTTTCTTTTTCTTTTTTCCATTAACATTTTTCTTTTTGACGATTCCTTCTTCTTTTTTATGTTCGTTTGTGTTCCTCTTGTACTTATGTCTGTGTTCGATCCCCTAGAACTGGAGTTACAGACAGCTGTGAACTGCCATGTGGGTGCTGGGAATTGATCCAGATTCATCTTGAAGCTCTTAACCTCTTAGTTTGATTAGTGGCTGGCAGCCATCTCTGTGAAGCCTGTCAGTCATCTCCTCAGCCCACCCTCCTGAAGTTTCTGTTCTTTTCCGGTTTGCTCCCTAGTTCTGCCTTTCTACTTTGTTTGGAAAGGAAACAATCAAGCCTGGGGACCAGATCCTGCAGCTGTCTTTCCATTCTGTCCCTGTCATTTCCTTCTGTCATTTCCTTATCATTGTTCAGCTAGAGCTGAGGCCAAATCAGACTCAGGGGGTTACGCTGACCACTGTTTGTTCAGTGGTCAACTTCCCTCCCCTAACCGGGTTTCTCTGGGCAGCCTTAACTGTCTCGGAACTCCCTCTGTAGATCAGGCTGGTCTCCAACTCACTGAGATTCACCTGTCTCTGACTTCCTAGTGCTGGGATTAAAAGTTGCTCCACCACTGCCCAGCTGTCTTATGTTTATTTTCATTTAGTGTGTGTTTGCCTGTGTGTGTGTTTTTGCAGGCACACACAAGTCCCAGCATGCTTGCAGAGGGCAGAGGTCAGCTTTCAGGAGTTGCTGCTCTTTTTCCCTGGATTCTAAGCCACTGAACTCAGGTGGTCAGGCTAGTGTGACAAACACTTTTACCGGCTGAACCATCGCACCAGTTCTTGCTCTTTTTGAGTTTTCTTTACTTGTTTATGTGTATGAGTGTCTTATCTACATGTATGTCTGTTGTACAATGTGGGTGCCTGGTGCCTTCGGAGGTCAGATGATAGTATCAGATCCCCTGGCCCTGGAGTTACAGACAGTTGTGAGCCTCCATGCAGGTGCTGGGAACCAAATCTGGCTTCTTTGTCCTCTGGGAGAGCAGCTGGTGCTCTTAACTGCTGAGTCATCTTCTACTTCCCAGTCCCCACTCTTGTATAAAAACACGTTTTAAATTAGTTTACATTTAACTGTACTCTGGACTTATGGCTGAAAGGGACCGCCAAGAAACAGCCAGCACTCCAGCTCCTCTCTCTCACAAAAGCAGAAACATGGGCCTCTGAAATGTTCCTACCACCAAGGTAGAAAACAGAAAAGAGGAAGACAGGCTGCTCCTTTGCGTTTCCAGCTGTCAGTGAAGGCTGCAGAGAGGATCCCAAGTAACCTTGACAAGGGAACAGACCCCAGACAAGAATTGACACACGAATTGACACATGCCTGGGGAAGAAATGCTAACTGCTACTCTCTGAAACGCAATCTGGGTCATCACATAGATCCAAGCAGATTCATTGTAGATACATTTCCCATGATTATGATCACTGTTCAGGGAACAATTGTTCATAGAATTCGTACTTGGTGCTCCCTTTAAATGAGAAGATGGAGGTTATCTGCTTAATTAGGAGAGAAAACTTAGTTGCAAGGTGAAGTTGCTACAGTAAAAACCACGCCTCTAAGCCGTGAAACTGCCGGAGGAACTAACTCCGGGGAACTCTGCTATCAGTTGGCCGATGACCGAAGCTGCACAAAGTGGCACCACAGATAAGGGGGAGGTAGTGTGGAAGGTATGACGCAGGGTTTCTCATTATTTGTTTTATAAAAAATGAAACAGTCATTTGTTGGCCTTGTGGCTAAGATCAAGTGCGAAGGGAACAAGAGAAGCATTATACCTCCGACCGCTAGTTGTGGAGAAACAAGCGTACCCATTTGGTTATGCCATCAACTGTTTTGGTGCTGCTGTGGTGTTTGGATATGTGATTACAATCACAATCAGTTGACTTTGAGTAAAGGGGAGTATTCTCGGTGGTCTCTGTGGGTCTTATTCAATGAGCTAAAAGGTGTTCAGAGGCCCTGGGGATGTAGCGCAGTAGCAGAATACTTGCCTAGTACGAAGAGTGCCCTGTGTCCATCAAAATACCCACCCACCAATCAGAAACAGGCAAGTCCTTAACAGCAGAATTAAGACATTTGGGAAGAAAATATTCTAGTGGAGCGGTCAGCTGCCCCACCTCCGACCTATGGCCTGGCCTTGGCACATCAGATTTACTGCCCTCCTCCACCCCCACCCCGCACTCCCCTTCCCCCAGCCTCAAAGTCCTTCCAGAAGTCTCTATCTAGCTCTGTTTCTCCAGCAGAGCACTGATTCATGCAATATGCTTTTCTATTTTGCCCTTTTCACTCAACAGTATCTCTTGGAAGTCATTCCAATCCCATGGAGAAAGCAATAGTTCATTATCTTTAATCAGTTCGAAGAACTTTCTTAGCATTTTTATCGTTTGGTTATCTCTAACTTCATCCATCCTGTTGCAAAAAAAAATAAAATAAAATAAAAATCATTAAATGCCCTGTATGGGTGCTTTCCTTGTTCCAGCTGAATTGAATGATTATGTAGATGTAGGGCAAAGGGAAAGTGTCCCCTGCCTTTTCCAATGACTTGTTGGACTGAGGCAACAATGGAAGATTAATAGGAGAAAAAGATAAACACATCTATTAACATGCATGAGCAACCACAGAAGTGCCATTACCCACTAACCAATGAGGTCTAGATAATTCTATTGCCGTCTTCGTGGGGAGACGAGGATGGGAAAGATGACCAATTTGAGTAGCGGAGAGTAATATTATAGGAATTAATGAACCTCAGGCCTAGACAGCAGTTAGTGAAGGATTGTGTTTGGGAATTGAACGGGCATAGGAGATAGTCAATGGCTTGTGAAAAACCTGTCCAGTTGTGATTACAGTTTTTAGTCTTGATTCCCAAAGACATGGGGTTAGTTAATGACAACTCAGGGAAGGAAGTAAAAGTAACTGTGTTCTTTGGAGAGTCTGGATTTAGGTAAAGAGATGTCATAGCCCAGATCAGCTATGCTAGAAGGATCACTAGCTTAAAGAATTAGCTTGTTAGAATGCCATATTTTGGAATCAACATAGATGTCTAATATAACATTTATATTTATAAGAACATAATTGATGTTACTATATTGTTTCCCAAGGAGATTGGACTGGTTCCTACTGCTCCCAACTTAAATACAAGCACTCTACTACAGTAGATGCTGCTGGTCTTAATTTTTTTCTCTCTCATAACTATCAAATGACACCTAATTCCCTTAATTTCCATTTCTACGATGCATAAGGTTTAAGCACCTTTTAATGAGAATTTGGACATTTACATTATTTATTTTACCACTGGATAGAATATCTAAGGAATTTTAGGGAGCTGGGGCTATCAGTTAGTGGCACAATAAGTGTTCAGCATGCATGGTGCCCCTGGTCCAATCCTTATCATCATAAAGGTTTTTGTAAAAAAAAAAAAATTATTCTTTGATCTCTATAGCACAAATTGAAATATATTGTTCATCAAAGTTTATGGCATATATAGTCAAAATAACTATTTACATTTAATTAAAAATTTTCCTTCTATGGACAGGCATAGTGAAGAATGACTTTAATCCTAGCACTCAGGAGGCAGAAGCAGGAAGATTTCTGTGAGTTCAAGGCCAGCTTCGCCTACAAATCAAGTTCCAGAACAGGCATGGCTGTTACACAGAGAAACCCTGTCTCAAAAAACAGAAAACCAAACAGACAAGCAAACAAACAAACAAACAACATCCTTTTTATCCAATTTAGACTCCATAACCAATTATAGTTCCTTTACTTCAAATCTTGGTGAAAAAGGTCATAACCAAATCCAGAAGAGATAGTAAAACCTAGATTATATCTATCTATATCATATCATATATCATACATCATATATCATATATTTTTTGTGTAGCCCTGGCTCACAACCACCTATGACTCCAGCTCGAAGGGATCTTGTATCTCTGTGGGCTCCAGAATTCACTGCACATACCTTCCCCAGTTAAAGATAAGATAGATCTTAAAAACATATTTAAAGACGTTTAGTGCCATTTTTGTTGTTATATCTTTTGGATCCAATTTCTATGATCTGATGGATTTTCTTTTTATTCAAAAATATACAGTATTTAGTGGACATGACTTAGTGGGTAACCATGCCCACCACAGAAGCCTGAGGATTGAGTTCAATCTGCACACCCACATTAAACAACAATAAAAACAAGTACAGCTGTGATCTCAGTACTGGAGGTACTGGGTAGAGGACCCCAAGAGCTCACTGGCCAGTTGTTCTAGCCCAGTCGATGAGCTTTATGTTCAGTGAGTGAAGGTGAGATGTCTCAGTGGGTAAATGCTCTTGCTGCCCAACCTGTGATCCACATGGTAGAAGAAGAGAACCAACTCCCGAAAACTGTCCTCTGACCTGCACACACCAGCATCCTGGTGTGTGTGTGTCCCCTCCCCCAAATAAACAAATGTAATGATTAAAAAAAAAAAAAAAAAGAGGTAGAAAGTAGAAGGTGATTGAGGAAGATGCTCACTATTTGACCTCTGGCTTCCACAGGTGAGAGAGGGAGGGAGGGAGGGAGAGAGAATGTGTCCATATGCAACCTGGGCATGCAAGGTGCCTGCAGTGCTGGAGTTACAGGAAGTACAGAGCCACCCAACAGTCTGGGTGCTAGAAGCTGAACCCCAGGTTCTCTATAAAAGCAGCAAGTGCTTTTAACCACTGAGTCATCTCAGCTCCTAATATCCTTTAGTTTCTTGTAAAATTGAGGCGCAGTCTAAGAAATCTTACAATATTACAATCTTAATTATATGACAAATGGAGATTTAATTCTAAACTATTTTCATGCTGTCCTTAGCTTATTATAATTCTCAGAAATCTTAGAACAGAACTCTTGCACTCTTAGGGTAGAGCATGCCTTAAATGGCCCATGTTTATAGTAAGCAGCCTAATAGGGTTTGGAATATGTACACATCATAAACCTGTCACTGCAGTCAAGAAAGTGAGCGTACTTATCCCTAGTCAAAGTTTTCTTCTGAATTTGTTTAGTCCCTCCCCTGACATCCTCACTGCTCAGGCAATCTGTGGTCTGTTTCTTATTGCCACTAATCAGTTTACATTTATTTATCTAAATAGAATCATGCTGTAAGGAACTTTCTGGGAGTCATGCTGGTTTTAGTTAGCATAATCATTTTGAGGTTAATCTATGCTATTGCATACATAAACCACTAATTTGCCGTCATTGCTTAAAAAGTACTGCATTGTTTGGCTACATAATTCCCATTTAACTGTTAATGGACATTGCAATTTGGAGTTATTACAAATGAGACTTTTAAATGTTTATTTACTATTTAAAACTTTTACTTTTTATGTATCTATTTTATGTGTATGGTTGTTTTTGTCTGCATGTATGTCCTGCACCATGTGTGCCTGATGCCCTAAAAGACCATAAAAAGGCTCTGGATTTCCTGGGACTGGAGTTACAGATGGTTGTAAGCTGTCATGTGGGTGCTAGGAACAGACACTGGGTTGTCTGCAAAAGCAAACAATGTTCTTAACCACCGACCAATCTCTCCAGCCCCTATGTGTTGAGACAGGATCTCATGACACCCAGGCTGGTCTCAGCTCCAAATGTAGCCAAGGATGACCTTGACTCCTGATTCTCCTACCTCCCAAGAACTGGGATTACAAGCATGTGCCACTGCACCTAGCTACAAAATAAAACTTCCATAAACATTCATGTACATGTCTTTATATGAACATGAACTTTTGTTTCTGTTTTGTAAATGCATAGTAGCAGGACTGAGGCATAAGGGAAGTGCTGGTTTAAGCTGCTAAACAGGGGCTTGGAGAGATGGCTCTGCAGCTAAGAGTGCGTCTTGCTCTTCTGTGGGACCTGAGTTTCCTTTCCAAGCACTCAAGTAGAGTGAATCCCAATTGCTTCTAATACCAGCATCAGAAGAATCTGGTCACCTAGGGCAGCTGTACTCACATGAACATACACACATACACACACACACACACACACACACTCCTAAACTAAATCCTTTTTAAAAACTTTAAAAGGTGTCATGTGTTTCCTAATCGCTCAGGCCATCTCACCTCCCCTCTAATGGGGTATTCCAGCTTACCTGCCCCTCATCATTTTCGAGACAGGGTTTCTCTGTATAGCCCTAGAACTCACTCTGTAGACCAGGCTGGCCTCGAACTCAGAAATCCACCTGCCTCTGCCTCCCAAGTGCTGGGATTAAGGGCATGTGCCACCACTGCCCAGATCATCATTTTCAATATTTAATGTGATCAATCTTTTGGACATTTAACAGGAATCTCCATGACATTTCCCAGAGAAATAACCGGGCTTTCTTAATTATTGCCTACACAGACCATCTCTCTGTGAGAAATCTTTTCTGTGGTGCTGTGTCTGTCTTGTTTGCATTGTTTGCTGCCAAATTCTTGCATGGTTCCTGGGACTTAGACTTGACTAGAAATGGTAAAGGACTGAAGTAAAAACAGACGGATGGACACACAGACAGAAAGCTAGAATCAGGTGGTCTGAACTCCCTGCTGGAGAAAACTCAGCACCCTGGAAGCTCAGTGTGTTCATTATAGAGAGTTGAACAGAAAGGCGGGGTATCTGCCTACAGCTGAACAAGAACTGGGTTATTGTATATAGATCAACAAGGGGTTTATGGGACGTAGCTGAATCAAGCAGACCGGTTTAGCTAATCTTGGTAGGAGTAATCTCTGTAGGGGAGCTGTCTTCAGGCTATAAATATCCAGGGGGAGAACACTATGGTGGACATTTTCTGAATATACTATTACTATCCACACAGAGACCCGATGAGGGGGATTTGCCATTTCCCTCTGAGTCTCACCCCGGGCTGGGGAAGGCTTTGTCATTTTCCCATGGGTTTAAGGCTCTGGGGTCCTAAACATGGCTGGCATAGATCAACACCACTTACTCACTCAGAACTTCACATACTCAAGGCTTCCTTGTCCCTCCCCCTGCTCCCCTCCCACACACACTGTTTGTGAGAAGCCCGTCTTTCGGTTGCATACTGTCTCTCTATGTGGCTCCTGCCTATCAAATAGCCTGAGCTATGAATTCCCATACATGTCTCCTCAATTCTGGAAATTTGTCTATTTTTCTTTCCCGCCATGCATTGCAATCTCTTCAATTTTCTCTCTTTTTTAAATATATATAATGTGCATTGGCGTTTTGCATGTATGTCTGTGTAAGGGTGTCAGATCTTGGAGTTACAGATTGTTGATGAGCTGCCATGTGGTGGCTGGGAATTGAACCCAAGTCCTCTAGAAGAGCAGTCAGTGCTCTTAACCGCTGAGCCATCTCTCCAGTGCCTCCTCTCTAATTCTCTAATGCTGAGCACGTGCTGTAGTGCCAAGCTACATCACCAACTTCTTAGATGTCTACATTTTACCTTTCTTTTCCTTCCGCTGTTAATGGAGTAATCAAGTTTGGGGCTGCTACAAACAAAAGTCTTGTGAACATCTATGTGAGTCTTTAAGGGACTCAGACCTTCAATTCTCTGGTTAATACTTAAGGGCCAAAATGATACGAGGTGATCAATGAATGATTCAAGAAGATGCCAAACCTTCTCTAGATTGCTCATGAAATTCGTATGAAGTTGAGCTGCATAGTAGAGCTGTGTGCCTTTATGTAATTTAATTATATGAATGTCTTTTCTCTGTGGGTTTGTGATTTGAATGGGCTCAAGGCTCTAGCTCTATAGTCTTGACCTCATACTCTGTACAGATTCTTTTCAGAACTGGTTTTTATGAAACAGTGTCTGACTACGTAGTCCAGGCTGGCTTCTTGCTTCAGACTCTCCAGTGCTGGAATTACAGGTATGTACCACATGTCTTCTCCCTCTTCCCTGTCCCTGTCCCTCTCCCTCTCCTTCTTCCCCCTCTCTCTCCCCCTCCCCTCTCCCTTCCCTTCCCCTTCTCTGTAGGGGTATGTAGGAAGGGGGAACCCTCAGAGATTGTACCTGGAACTCCATTTGTGCTAGGCGAGCGCTCTCCACCACTGGCTACATCCCAGCACTCTACTTTAAGATGGAGACTCCAGATTTTAGAAGTCTACAGAATCCCATAATGAAGCAAGGTTTGATACACACTTATCTCTGAGGCTATCTTCTTTGGGTTTAGACTTTTCTCTTTCTTTCTTTCTTTCTTTCTTTCTTTCCTCTCTCTCTCTCTCTCTCCTCTTCTCTCTCTCTTTTGTTCTTTCTCTCATTCTCTCTTTCTTTCTGACAAGGTGCTGGAGCTACAAGCCTGTGTCACTCACTGCACCTGGTTCATACAAGGCTGAGGATCAGGACTCTGTGGCTTTGTGCATTCTAGGTGAAGGGACTCAGGTCAGCTCAAGCGTGGTTGCAAGCATAGCTCTGGCAGGCCTTGCCCTTCTCCCCAGTTCCCTCTGCCTTGTTAAAAACCCTTAGATTATTACATCCTAAAGCCGGCCACCAAGGTCTAGTTCCTTATATGGCCACTTCCTCCTCCCGAGGCTGACTACCGAGTCAAGCTACCAAAGCATTGAAACCCAGCAGTCAAAAGCCCCTTTGGCTGCCCTATTTAACATGCCCAACTAAAAACCTAAAACTAAACACCTCATCCTAACTCAGGCTTCCTCTTGTACCTTTATAAACTGTCATTTGCCTATGGGCCACATCTGTCATCTCTCTATCAAAAGGCAGTCCTTTATCTCCTGGACAAATACCCCAGACCCCTTCTCTCTCCTCATCCCCCACCTCCTGTCTCTGTCTTTTATCCCTTGCCCTCTGTCCCCCTGGGGCAAATCTCCTTCCAGCTGAGAACTTGGTTTTAGGGGTCCAGAACGATACTTTTCCTTTCAGCCTAAAACCTTGGTTCTCTTTTCTAATCCTATGTTCTTTGGATTTGCCTACTTCATTGTGCAACAACTCTACAACCACGTGTTGTATGACAAAAAAATTTTGGGGGGGAAGGGAGGGAATGTAACATATGTAACATGTATGTCTACTCACCCTAGATAGGGAACCCGCAACAGTCCAAGGCACAGATACCCCCAAAGCCCAACTTGGTGAACCATTGAGTTTATTTGGGTTACTTACAGAGGTATGGACAAGGGGTTAGTTACAAGAACAGAAATGACTCAAAGACAGCTACATCACCAAAGCCTACCACAGCACGGGGGACAGCTCACACAGTGGGGAACCTAAAGCACATCGCACAGCCTTCAGGCATCTCCACAGGTTGGAGAGTATCCTTTCCAGGTGCCTCAGTTGATCTAAACCTCTTCCAGGCAGCTGATCTAGTTTGAGTCATCTTTGCAGTTTTCTCCTCTGAGAATCATCTTTGAAGCTCAGCTTGCTTGAGTCCTGGCTGCTCAGCTGCCTCAGTCTTCTGTGCAGCTCAGCATCTGAGGTGAACTCTCAGATTGTGTTGCTTATTCTCATAGGGAGGGGCCTAGTGAATTTGGTCAGTTTCAGGGATTTCCTGAAGGTAATTTGAGTTATTTACTTTCCTGCTTTAAGGAGCTTCCAGCAAGATGGAATGTTTCAATCTCCTAGAAAGCAAAGCACCCTGATAATGAGCAGTAGTATGACAGATACATCATTTGTTTATAACCTTTAAGTGGAATAATTCTAAAATTTTACCATTAATAAAGCAGCCATGGTGGTTGTCCCTGAAATGTTAGCATTTAGGAGGTAGAGGAAGGAACATCAGAAGTCCAAGGTCATCCTTTGCTACATCAACTTTCCTGCAGGGGAAAAAGAGATGGTTCAGCAGGTGTTCTTTCAAAGAACCAGAGTTTGATACCCAGCATCCAGGTCAGGCAGCTCACAATCTCTTGTAACTCTAGTTCCTGGGGATCCAACACCCTCTTCTGGACTTAAAGAGTATCTACACTCTCATATGTGTACAAACCTACATGTACACCTTATACATGATTTTAAATAAGCATATATTTTTAAAGTTTGAGGCAGTCTGGGCTTCATAAGACTTTGACTCACCCACCCACAAATAGCAGTAATGATGTTTGTTGTGAAAGCTTTTTCTAGTATCTATTTTCTGAAAAAAAAAATTCTTATTAAAAATACATAAAGGATAGAGAGTTAGCTTTGACATAAATGAAACCCTGGTTCAATTCCTAGCACCAGATAAAAATCAGGGTTAGTGGCTCATATCTGTAATCCCAGCAATGGGACAGTGGAAGCAGCAGGATCAGAAGAAGTTAAAAGTCATCTTCAACTACACAACAACTTTGAGGTCAGCCTGGGCTACATAAGACTGTCACAAGGGGGGG
>JADRCH010000146.1:1736353-1806828 GCA_019843965.1 Rhynchomys soricoides
GAGGAAGAAGAAGAAGAAGAAGAAGAAGAAGAAGAAGAAGAAGAAGAAGAAGAAGGTGGTCTTGTGTCTATTATGCTATAAAATACCAATTCCTACTGAAACTTTAAGTCCAAAGTATTTTTTTAGTGAGTGTACATTTACTTGTATCCCAATGTGGTGCAAATTCTGAATTGTCCTACATTCACTAAAATCAGCTTTTTCTTTGTTATCAGTACTGCCTAACAAAGGTTTTGCATACCTTTTACTTTTATAGTATGTGTTACATGTGCGGTTTGTTTGTTTCAAGACAGGGCCTCACAGGTCTGGCTATCCTGGAACGCCTTATGCAGACTAGGCTTTCCTGGAACTCACAGAGACCTGCCTGGCTTTGCTTCCCAAGGGCTGGGAAGCAAACATGGGCCACCAGGACTTTAGATTTACTAGTATGGTTCTTGCATGCACAAGAAGCAACTCGATTAAACAAGGCCTCTCGGTGCATTCACAGAGTGCTTCTTCTGGATGAAGTCACAGTGTCTCATGATTTCCTCACGGTCATACCGCATTCATTACTATGGTTTGGTTTGATTTGGTTCATTTTGAGACAGGCTCTGCAGTGGTTCAGGTTGGCCTTGTCGTCACTACGTTCCTGCCTATGCTTGCCAAGTGCTGGGATCATAGGCCCAAGCTACTATACCCAAACTAAGACAAAATAAGACAAATTTTATAGGGCATACCACAAGTATGAATTTTCTAATGAGATCCAATTTTATATTGAGTGATTTCTTGCTTTCTTTACACATTCAGAGTTTGTCTCCATTATGAATTCTCTGGTGTTTAACATATGAGTACATATGTGTGTATGTGTGTTGATGATGATTGAGTAAGGGAGAGGCATGCTAGACAAGCACTCTACCATTGAATTATAAAGCCTTTTCATGCCTATGACATTCAAAATTCTTCCTTGTACAGATTAGCTGATGAACAAGGAAGTTTTTCTTTTGACTGGAGATTACTGAATTCACTACATACCTAGCGTTCCTTCCCAGTACAAAGGTTTTTTATGTTTAATGAGGTATTGCTTCTAGCTAAGGAGGCTCGACATCCACTGTCATAAGGTTCTTTAGACCTGAGAGTGTGCAGTGTCCACTAGAGCTGGCTCTCTTCCATGTTTATTACTTGTCTGTGGATTCTTGCTTCTAATTTTTGAGACAGGATCTCACCGTGGAGCTCTGGCTGGCCATAAATTCTTTATATACACCACATTGACCCAAAACTCACAGAAATCTGCCTGCCTCTGCCTTCTGAGTCCTGGGATTAGAGGCTCCCATCAACCATTCGTGGCTTGTACAGAGTCCTAAATATAGAATGGGTGGTGGGACTCAAGACAATGTTTGGTGACCTGAGGAGGTAGACCAGCTGTACAAATGCTTTTCTTGCATACCAGAGGTCCAGGTTTTAATTTTCAGGCAGACAGAGGGAAGCAAGAAAATATGTAGAGAGAATATCATTTGGGGGAAAGAAAAGAATACTCGGTTATATCCAGCGCACAGATGTTCTGTCTCTCCTATATACATTTCCCTCAATGTAGGATGTATTGCCTTAGCTAAGGGGTTTCCCACATTCCCTGCATTCATAAACGTCTTTTCCGTATGAGGTTTTTAAACGCTGTGGGCTTTATTTGAGTTGGATGCTCTCCAAAATTTCTCACAGCCTAAGGCTTTGTCACAGGCAGCAGGAAATTCAACGGTCTGTTACCTGCTGGGTGCTTGAGGAATCCCCCTAGGGATGGGGAACTCTGTTCAAGTATAGCTGGGTTCTGGATGTCACAGAAAAGACTCCTGGGATGACTCAGAATAAAGGAACCTTAGGGAGTTTTGAGGCTGAGCAGAAAGGCAAGGTGCACTGGAAGGAGTCAAGTGCAGGTATTAGGAGAGAAACACACCAAAGTGTCTCCACTCAGCGCTAGCTGTCCGACTAGTGCTAGCTGTTCGAGTGATCGGCCGGCTTCAAAGCTGCTACTCCATCTGAACCTAAGTTTAGGTGTGAGATGAAGCATGCACTGCCGCGTTCCTTCTTCTCATTCTCAGAGTTCTATCCTTGGAAGGGAGACTATTGGAGGTGGGAAGGAGAGCAGAGCTATAGCACCAATCAAAGGAATCATCACCACGTATTAGTATGTCACAGGGGGGTTGGACTCACGCATTAGTTCATTAGCTGTATTTTTAAAAATTATTTATTTTTATTTTATGTGCACTGATTGGTATTTTGACTGCATATGTGTCTATGTGGGGGTGTTGGATCCCCTGGAACTGGAGTTACAGACAGCTGTGAGCTGCCATGGGGGTGCTGGGAATTGAACCTAGGTCCCCTGGAGGAACTGTTGTTAACCCTGAGACATTTCTCCAGCCTCTCATTTGCTATCTTTAACACTTTCATTTCTGGTTATTTCTCAAGAAGGGGAGTTCTGCTGGTGGTCTGGCCTCCTGATGCCTGGGGATAGGGTTGTCAGGATGAGAGACCAGAAGTAGGACAGTTGAAGGGGCAATTTTTCTTTTTATGTCCCCTCTATTTCTTAAGTATCTTTCTTGCCTCAGTTTCTCTTTTATATTGTTGATTCTCAGGGATCGGTGACATATTTCTGATGAAGGCTTTCACCACAGAACCCACCTTCAAACAAGATCACTACAAACAGAACAGTTCTGAGGATTTATTGAAGAAACCTCCAAATTCCGTTTCTTCTGTCATACTCATATATAATGCAGTAGACTTCCGTGACAAAATGTATAGGACCTTCAACATACACACCAAGCAAGCAAGCAAGCATTTCTGTACCAGAATCCTCCAATCCAGCCCATGTCAGATGCTATCTTCTGAGAGACACCTCAGATCCCACAGACTGAGGGTTAACTCCTCCAGGCTGCTGCTCACTGAAGATGCCAGCCACAGCCCCAGGATGCTTCACCTGCATCTCTGACGGCCGGCTCTAAGCTGGCAACCCCACAACTCCTCCTTGGTTCTACTGCATCACTACAGCAGCTCACAGAACCAAGGATACTGGTAAGCTCCGGATGATGACTTGCAGAGGGGGAGGTGGGAGGATGGACTACCCTCCAAGAACCTTCACGGGCTCACTTAGACTGGTTAGCCAAATTCTATCCTTTTGGGTTTTTTTATGAAGGTCTTCTTATGGAGGCTTAGTTGATTAGATCACTGCCCATTGGTGATCAGCTTAACCTTTAGGCGATGGGACTTTCTGTCCCATCTCTCTAATCCTGTTTTGCTTTTTCAGGTGACAGTCTCCATCTAAAGCTATCTAGCGGTTGCCACTGCCTGCACACATAAAGCTGCCAAACTTGTTAGTACACAGAAGAAGGCATCGCCCCTCATACTGACATCTGCATTGAGGTCCAAGAATCTTTCCTACTGAGTCCCATTCAAAGAGGTCTTTTAGTTTTACTTTGTTTTAAAATTGACTTTAAATTTGATCCTAGACTCAGGCAATTCTTTCATTTCCTAAAACAGAGCAAATCTTCCCCCACTGAGGTGTGTCTTGAAGTAAAATGTTTGATGGGAAGTTCTTTTTCATTTCATGTGCTTTTTGTTTTTAAACTGTGACTCTGTTTGACAGGGAGAGGCAAATTGACCGGAAATCCTCTTTGGGGCTTCTCTCTTCGGACTAATTTCCCAGGTTTTTTCTGGTCTTTATAACTCCTCCCCCAACATCTATGACTGTAATGAACACAATCCAGTTTTGTGACATGCCATTGTGACATAAATGTGTGCCACATTAGTCTTAAAACCCCTGTAGTGTGTGTGTGTGTGTGTGGGATGACAAATGTCTCAGATGCCAAGAAGATAAATGGGGGATTTAGTTGCTTCAGGATAGGGACTGGCCTCTAAGAAGACCAATACTACTGGGACTTTCAGGCTCACTTCCCACTTCTGAAGTATTGAGAGGGACTAAACCACTCACTAAAGATTAAATTGACCACCAATGGCCAATGGCATAATCATTAATCAACCCTGCCTACACCATGAAATCTCCACAAACCCCCAAGGGAGCCTGTTCAGATGTTACTAGAAAGCTGTGGAGCAAGAGAGGGTAAGCAGGTCCCAATCTTTACTCATGTCCTTTGCCTATGCATCTATTCCATGTACGTGTCCGTCTGTTCCATTTGCAGTCTTCTTTATGATAATATAGTAAGTTTTGTTGTTATTGTTTGATGTGTAGCTCTGGCTGGCCTAGAACTCACAGTGAACCTCCTGACTCAGCCTCCTAACCTCTAAGCTAGCAATTGTAACCCTCCTGAGTTTTGTGAACCACTTCAGCAAATTGAACCCAATGATGGTTTACGGGAACCCTGAATAGTGGCTGAAGTGGGAGGCATCTTAGGAACTGAGCCCCCTATGGGTTCTGACTCTACCTCAAGGTAGATTATGCCAGAACTGAATTGCAGGGTCCCCATCTGATATCTACTGAAAATGTGCTGGGTATGTGCTGGGGTCTCAGAAGCCTTTGTACTGAGTGTCTGGAAGCAGGAAAAACACTTAGGCTATTTCCATCTCTTGAAGTGACTTTAAAAATCTCTGGTATCTGGGCACACACAGAAGCAAACATCTCATAATAGCAGGGTTTTTTGCTTTGTTTTTGGCAGTCTTCTCTATTCTTGGGAATGGTGATTTTAGGGCTGGAGAGATAGCTAGCTAGTAACATTCTTGCTTTGAGATCATGGGAACTTGAAATCAATCTCCAGAACCCACACTTTAAAAAAAAAAAAAAGCCAATGCGGGTCCTGCAGAGACAGCTCAGTAGTTAAGAGCAATGACTGTTCTTCAGTTCCTGGGGTCAGTTCCCAGTACCCATGTTGCAGCTCAAGGTAATCCCAGTTCCAGACGATCAGATGCCCTCTTCTGGGCATCAGATACTCATGTGGTGCACAGGTATACACACATGCAAAAATACCTAAATACATTTTTTTAAAAAGCCAGCGGGCAGTTGAGATGGTTTAGCAGATGAAGGTTGGTTCTGCCAAGCCTGACAGCCTAACTGACCAGTGTGTGAGTGCAGTTATAGGCAGCTCATTGGCCAGTCCAAGCTGACTCTTGTTTGTTGCATCCTGTAAGGAGGATATGTTGACAGCTGATGTGTTTTTGATCCCTGGGTCTGTTGTGAGCCCTCGGTTACCATTTATGTCTTTGGAGTGAGGGCACAAAGTAGGTTTGATCCCGGTGGACTCCTTTCCAGTGTCTGATTTTATTCCTCTTACCACTCATGGGAGTGGGAGTGGTTTTCAGCTGCTCAGTGACACATAGTTTTCACTTTTCTGTCTTTTTTTTTTTTTTTTTTTTTAAGTTTTTGTTACATTTTGTGTGCCTATGCAGGCGCATGTACTCTCGGGCTTGGGCGTGTGTGTGTGTGTGTGTGTGTGTGTGTGTGTACATGCATGCACACATGCACCATGGTGCATGTATGGATGTCAGAGGAAAATCTGTGAGAGTCATTTTGCTCCTTTCATTGTGTGGGTTCTGGGGCTTCAATTCAGATCCCCAGGCTTGGCAGCAAGTGCCTTTGCCCACTAAGCTATCTCACTTGCTGCAATACTTACCTTGTAATGTGGAATTAATTTCTGATAACAGGCATAAAACTGTGCCATAAGGCCAGACAAGATAGCATAGGCCTTTAATCCCAGCACTTGGGAGGCAGACACAAGTGGATCTCTGTGAGTTCAAGGTCAGCCTGGTCTACACAGTGAGTTCCAAGCTAGAAAGCGTTACACAGTGAAGACCTGTCTAATTATAAGGAATTATTATTTATTTATTTAATGTATATGACTATACTGTAACTGTCTTCAGACACACCAGAAGAGGGCATCAGATCCCACTACAGATGATTATGAGCCACCATGTGGTTGCTGGGAGCTGAACTCAGGACCTCTGGAAGAGCAGTCAGTGCTCCTAACCACTGAGCCATCTCTCCAGCCCATAAGAAATTAAAAGAAAAAAAAAAATCACCACAGAGGAGATGGGTTGAAACAACAGGAGTTTATTCTCAGAGTTCTAGAAACAGAATGTCTGTAACAAGATGTGAATGCACCATGCTCTCCATCTTTGCCTGTCTCCACAGGTCCTCACCGAGATCCATGTCTTCGTGTTCCCACATTCTCTTTTCCTCTTGTATTCCAGGCTGGCCTTAAGTCACTATGTTGCCAAGGGTGGTCTGGGACTCCTGACCCTACTGATTGCTGGGTTGGGGTGTGCCCTACCACCCCTGGTGGACGCAGTGCTGGGCTGGAGCCCAAGGCACTGTGCATGCCAAGCCAACACTCTACCAATTGATCTAAATTCCAGCTCCTTTGGTTTTTTTGTTTTTTGTTTTTTTTTTTTTTTTACATTTTTTTTTTTTACTTTTATTTGTGTAGACATATGCATGTATGTTTACACATGCATGTTCCTGGCCTGATCCAATTCAGAGAATGCATTAAATTTTGTCTTTTTGGTCTCTTTAATTGGGAGCAGTTTCTTGGGCTTTGTCTTTTATCATCTTAATACATTTTCCATGTCAGATGAATCATGTTCCCACATGACAAGGCTTGAAGGAGGTCCCACATGTGGCACTAAAAACCTAATCTTTAAGCTTATGAGCCACAAAAGGATCCATTCATATTTTTAAGAAGTGAGAAGACCGGTTATTATATAGTACGCCCCTTAGTTTGGGGGGCTGTCTTTTGTTTTGTTTTGTTTTTTTTCTTTTTTCTTTTTGGTTTTTCGAGACAGGGTTTCTCTGTGTAGCCCTGGCTGTCCTGGAACTCACTCTGTAGACCAGGCTGGCCTTGAACTCAGAAATCCGCCTGCCTCTGCCTCCCGAGTTCTGGGATTAAAGGTGTGCGCTACCACTGCCCCGGCTTGTTTTCTTATAGATTCCAGTCGCTAGTTTTGGATAGCTATGTCTCAGAAGTGAAGTTTGCACGGTTCTCAAAGGATCAGCTGCAGAAGCTCACAGAATCTATTGTCTGTCCCTGAGCATGTTAAATTAGAGGTCTCGATATGTTGCCCAGGCTAGTCCTGCTCTCAAGCTATCCTCCTCCTACCTTAGCCTGTCACTCAGCTGGAAACCATCAGCCCTCACTTAGCATAGCAGCTTTGATCATAGAAGCTAGTTATCTGCTAAATTTCTCACCGTGAAGCCACTCCGTTTCGTTTTATAGCTAATAAATATCTTTTATGAGGTTAGGGTGCAGCTCAACGTTAGAGAGCCTGCCTACCATGCAGGAGTTCTTGTTTCTGATGCCAGCCTCCCACAAGAAACACAAATATCTTCTGTGGAGGGTTTGATGTTGACTGTGTTGATACAGAAGTGTCAACATTTTACCCCGTGGTGTTAGCACCCACTGATACTGTTTGAAAAACAAAAACCAAAAAACTCGTGCTTTGTTCTTTTGCTGAGAAAGGGTCTTGCTGTATAGCCTGGGTGAGATCCAAACACAGGACTATGCTCAGGTCTCTGCCTCCTGAGTGCTCCCATAACATTACGTGACATTATGCCCAGCTGCGTTTTTTTTTTAAAAAAATAGAGTGGTGTGTTGCCATGTTGCCCTGACTCACCTTGTGCTCCAAATCTTCTGCCCTAACCTCCTGAGTGGATTACAAACAGATGCCACCATGATTGGCCAAGACTTTAACCATGTCACTGCCCAAGGACGTTTTTCTCCAGCCTTCCTCTTTCCTGCCTCCCCCCACCCCCTCCATCAGAAGGTTCCCTTTTCCCAGGTGGCTCTGGTGCTTTGGGTGATTGATGTTGCTTGTTTTGTGCTGGGGATCCTCAGAGCATCACACATGCTAGGCAGGCCCCCTCGTGCTAGCTTTGTAATACATTTAAAAAGGAATCCTTTATAAATAGCTCCTTCCTTCTCTCCACATTCTTCCTTCTGTCCCTCCTTCTCTCTCTGCTTCTCTCCCTCCATCCCTCCCTCCAGCTCTTGTCTCTCCAGGGGTTTGCCTGGTAGCTGACCTGGAACTCTAATCCCTCCTGCTTCCACACCTGCCCAGGTCAGGTGATTTGAGCAGCACACTGCAGGTGGGGATAGGGGAGTGTGGGAGAAGGTTAGTTGATTTGCTGGTAGTTAGGGGTTAGTTAGTGTGTCTTATCTGTCATACAATTGGCGACAGATGTCTCTAGAGATCCTTATGCTTCTCTCAGCCATCTCCAACTGTGTTTCCTAATTCCCCCCTGAGGGTGCCATTATCCAAGGGACCAGCCTGTCTTCTTTTTTATCTCTCAGTAACATTTGCTGTAGCTGACAGCTACACTCCCTAGAAATACTATGTCCCCTGGTTTCTTAGACACTATCTTCTCTTGGTTCTCCTGTTTTATTGGTCTGCTCAGCCATTTTAATTGAATTTAAAAACATTAATTATGAGGCAGATGTGGTGGGGCACGTCTTAAATCCCAGCAACCCAACAGAGGTAGGCTGGTCTCTGTAAGTTCAAAGCCAGCTTGGTCTACATAGTGAGTCCCAAGTCAGCCAGAGCTACAATAGTGAGGCCTTGTCTCAAAAACAAACACTTGTGTAAACATGTGTGCCTATGTGTGGGAAAATGCACATAAGTGCAAATGGCAAAGGAGGCCAGAAAAGGTAGCTGGATCTCCTAGAGCTGAAGTTAGAGGCATTTGTGAGCTCTCATAAATGGGTGCTGGGAAAACTGCAGGTTAATCACTGAGCCATCTCCCTAGCAACTAACAGGATTTTTGGATACAGGGATTTTGCTCTATTTCCTGGGTTGATCTTGAACCCCTGAGTTCAAGTGATTCTTCTGCCCTAGCCAGAGTTTCTGGGAGTATAAGACATGGGGAACAATGCCTCTACTAGTTACTAGGCCCCTCCCCATTTTCAGGTGGGATCTTACTGTGTAGTGTAGACTGACCTCAAACTAAAGATCTTCTCACTTCAGGCTCCTAAGTGCTGGGATTACAGAAACTGACTGGAATGGACCCACACACCCAACCCTGCTCAGCTTCCCACTGCCCATCTCTAGATCCAGTAGCTCCACAGAGTCCACAGAGATCAATCCTGACACTCTCGTCTTCCTGCATCTCCGTCCCCATGTCTAATCATCAGTAAATGACTGTGTCTAATAGGTTCTCATGTAATCCAATATATGGAGACACTGTGCCACTGACCTACTTCTCCAGCCACAGTCATATATATACATTTAAACACAATTTGCAATTTGGCGAATAGGGCGGAGATGCAATCCTGTTGGTAGAGAGCTTGCCCATCATGCAGGAGGCCCTGGATTTGACCCCTAGAGTTGCATAAATGGGGTCTGTGAGAAGTGTAGGTCCAGAAGTTCAAGGTCATCCTCAGCAATATAGGGACTTAGAGGGCAGCTTGGGTTAGAGAGAATTTCTAAATAAATAAATGAATCTGGTGAATACTAACATTGTGTTCCTAAACTTAGTCTCTCCCTTGAATCTCAGCAACCACAGTGTGTTTCCTTAATTTGAAAAACATTCATTCATTCATTCACTTTTTTTTGAGACAGGATCTCACCCAAGACCGGACAAAAGCTTTCAGATTTGTCCTGAACAGAGGAGAACAGTGGATTTTCTAGCCATTTCTCTCCTCAGCTCTCTCAGTTAATGCATTCCCATTTAGTCACTCAGGTCTAACTTTGTGAGTCAAGCTTGATCACCATCTTGTCATTAGCAGCCACTACCACCCCAGTCCCATATCCAGTCCATTTGTAAGTCTACCCAGCCCTCCTCCCTTCATGCTTCCACTTTGGCCAAGATCATCAATCATTTCCTGCTTAAAGCAGGAAGAGAGACTCCTTGTCTCATTTCTTACTTTGCGCCCCCACCCCCAACTAAAACGAGCAACCTGCAGCCGCTAGATTGTCTTAAAGCCGGGGTGGGGGTGGGGTAAAAGTCCATTTCCTTGTTTAAAATGCATTCAAAATGTCTAACAATAGCATTGCCTCAAAGCCCTGTGTGAAGTCTCTCGACTATTTCCCTTGTTTTCCGTGACTTTGACCTTTGCCCTGTATTCCAGCAATCCTGGCCTTCCTCATTCCTCCTCAGACTGATAGAGGGGAAGCTCCAGAAAGCCATGGGTTTTTGTGCTCCATCATAAAAGGATGAATCCCAAAGCATCCAATGCAGTGCCTCCTGACATATATAGTGAGCCCTCCCCGTAATGACTCAGGTCATCAGGCTTGCATGGCGAATGTCTCTACTGCTGAACCATCTCACTGGCCTCAGCATTTCTCCCCTTTAACTTTTAGGCTATCGACTATTAACACTCGGCTCTGAGAGCTCGGATTTGGAGTCTGAGCTGCTGGTGAGGCAGTTTGCCTGATGCTCAAGACTAAGGGGAAGACTCGGGGGCAGAAGTTCAGTTACAATGTCAACCGAAAGCGTCTGAACCAGAATGCTTGTCGGAAGGCAGCGCTACGGATCCAGTGCTCCCACATCCGACATGCCTGGGACCACACCAAATCTGTGTTGTAGAACCTGGCGAGATGGGGTTGGCCACGGACCCCATCAAGGTGGTTCCCCTCCGTAAGAGGAAGGTAAAGGCTATGGAGGTTGACTCGGAGGAGAGACCCAAGGTTCTTGTACGGAAGCCCTATGTGGTAAATGACTTGGAAGCAGAAGCCAGCTTCCCAGAGAAGAAAGGAAATACCTAGTCTCGGGACCTCATGGACTGTGTTCAGTACATGGTGGAGAATCACGGGAAGGACTGTAAGGCCATGACCAGGGATGAGAAGAATTACTATCAAGACACCCCAAGCCGGGCAGTGGTGGCACATGCCTTTAATCCTAGCACTTGGGAGGCAGAGGCAGGCGGATTTCTGAGTTCGAGGCCAGCCTGGTCTACAGAGTGAGTTCCAGGACAGCCAGGGCTACACAGAGAAACCCTACCTTGAAAAAAAAAAAACATACACCAAATAAAACAAAACAAAACACAAAGACATGACATACATGTGTCTACTTGTAATCCTCAGTACTGGGGAGTCGGAGGCTGCAGCGATCCTTGGGACTCACTCGCCAGACTGCCCAGCTTCTAAGTCCCAGGTAGATGATTAGACAGGGAGCTATCCTGAGAACAACAGCTGAAGCTGACCTCTGACTGCATCCCCACACCTGCGCATACATGGAGCACTCACAAACAGGTACCCAAATGAAAAAAAATAAAAACGGAAGGCCACGACTGCTTCTAGGTCTGTTGGAGAAAGTGTATTGTAGATAAAAGGGAGAGGCAGAGGGAGAGGCACCTGGGAGCAAACAGACTAAGCTGGGCCATGTGAGGAGAGGGGAGGAGGGAGACACAGACTTAGAGGCGGGTAGCCTGGGCCAGGATATTGGCCGAGAGAGTAAAAATAAGGACTGATAACCAAAACGGCTGGGTTCTATGGGGAAGGGCAGCTGGAGGAAGGGCAAACCCAGCCTCTAGGTTAGAGTTTAGTGGATGAGGAGGGGTATGCCAACCATACCACATAACAGGTAGGGACTGATAACAGGTAGGGACTGAGGGATGCAGGCAACAAATGAGTGCTTCCGTTAGCCATTTGTCCCTGGTTTGAGACCTAACAGTTCACGCAGGTACTTGTACAAACAGGAATGAAAACATCTGCAACTAAGACATTAGGAAAAAAGAAATATACAGAAATAAAAATTGGCTTCCTCATCTATCACAGTAACCTTATTCTGGTTATAAAAAAGAAGACAGTTTTTAGAGCATTCATTTAAGTCCCAGTTAGATAGATAGTCCCATTTCTCCTGTTGAGTTTTCTTTCTTGTCATCTCTGATAACCTGACCTTGGGACTCTTAATCCATCTGAGAAGATATAATATTGTTAAATCTCAAAAGGATCTCTAGAGGCCATGGGTACAGGGCATGGCTGCCTTCCAAGGCTATAGAGGACCCATCTACCTCTGGCGTTTCAGACTCACCTCACTGAGCAATCATTCCAGAGACTTCTCTAGCTACTATAAAACATTCCAGAAACAAATGGCTTCTTGTTAATAGATCCAGAGAGGAGAGAACAGGGCTGCATGTGACAAACTCCAGTCTAGTTCATCTGTCTCCCTTTCATGCTTTCCTTTCTACTGGGTTCGGCAGGGCCTGCTGACCGATGGCTTTTATTCCACGTCCAGTGCTGCTCCCAAAGGGGTCTATGGAAGAAAAAATTGTGGATTCTTCATTAAGTCCTGCCTTCCTAGGCTGTTCTGTTTTTGAGGTTTGAAACCTGGCCTCAGCTTTTCACTGTTCTCAGTCATTTAAACAAAACTGGAAGCAATATAGTAGAATGGATTTTAGTTTTTCTCTCTGTGGATGTTTCCTAGCCTCCAGTCTTTTGTTTCCTGGTACTTCTTTTTTCTTGGCAAGCTAGTAGTTTTGTAGGGGGTTTTGTTTGGAAACTGAATTTTGTTGTATACTGCTAGCTGGCCTGCAACTGTGTGGGCCACAAACAAGTTTGCTTTTGTACTCAAGAACTGGGATTATGAGTTTGGGTTATCTAGCTGTCTCTCTGTAGGCTTTATCATCCCTAATATTTCTGTCTCTTTAAAGTTCTGGTCAGTGCTGGAAAAGAATTTTAAACTATGATATCATTTAACCTTCAAAGCAACAAAGCAAAGTACAGGTCATAGGCAATGAAAATATTCCCTGAAGACACAAAGAACTAAGGTCTCTGGCATTTGGTTGCTATTCCTGTTTTCAGTAGGGGAGTTCCCAGCTTGTCTCATTTCAAAGCATGAGCTTGTTTCTACACACCTGGCTGAACTTTGAGAAGGCAATCTTTTTTTTTTTTTTTTCCCCGAGACAGGGTTTCTCTGTGTAGCCCTGGCTGTCCTGGAACTCACTCTGTAGACCACACTGGCCTCGAACTCAGAAATCCGCCTGCCTCTGTCTCCCAAGTGCTGGGATTAAAGGCTGCGCCACCACTGCCCGGCTGAGAGGGCAATTTTAAGGGACAGTACGATGTGGATGTCCTAAGTTAAGAAAGAAGAGATTTCTGTCATTTTTGTTTAGTGTTGACCAAACTTCACCCTGGTCGTAGCTTAAGCTGGCCTTTAACTGCAGCTCCTACTGCCTCCACCTTCCCCGTTCACCACAACTCTAGGGTTATTGTGGTGCTGGGGCTTGAGCACAGAACTTAGTGTGGCAGGCAAGCACTTTACTGAGATACATTCTCACCCCGATTGCTTCTGAAAAGCTTTTCCAGAATGGTAAATGGTGGAAAAGAGAGACGTCATGTAGGCGCTCTAAAAGGGCGGCAAGGTCTGATGACCGAGTGCCCTTGCATCAGGAAGGCTGTTAGGCCACTCCTGGGCCCGCGGGGCGCCGTCTGTTTAACCGGTTTCTGTAGTCCCGGAAAGGCGTGTCTCAGTCGCGCTGAGGCCCCGGGCGCGCGGGTTTTGATCAAGTCCGCCCTGGGGCGGGTAGATGTACGGTCCCACACCTCGAGAGCTTCCCAGGACCCGTGTTGGGGACAGGTGGGCTGGGAACCCGGGTGTGCATTGGGTCTTCCACAGTGGACGCTCAAGCATGCTGGACTGTGTCCCTTCACTTGCCCGCCAAGGTTCTTAGATGGGCCTTGACCCTGAATACGAACAGTGGGGCTTTCTGATTGGCTTAGAGTACAAACGCAGGCGAGCACCGCCAGAGACCCGCTCTTCTATTGGGTTTTACATGAACTGCAGAGCACGAAATAAAGAGGCCTTCAGTCATTGGGCCATTGTGTGAATCTCCTTTTGGCTTCTCTGCCGACTGAATTAGCGTCCCAGGATTTTCGTCATGACTCTTAAATCTGGGCTTGTCAGTTCGGCCCAGCGTTCCTGGTCTCTAGGAACCGCATGGGACTTTCAGAGTTTAGCCAATCACATAACGTTGAGATCAGGTTGCCAGGCAGATTATGCTAATAAGACCCCGCCTTTTATGCTGCTCCCACTCTGCGGCGGGAAGAACCACCTGGAGGCGGCGGGGGGGTTTGATTTCCATCACCCCTAGGGAGAGAGGATCCAGGACCCACTGATCTTCCAGCTCCCCTCACCCAACGTCGTGTAAGTACCTAAAGGATTAAGGGAACCGGATAAACCGGGGTCCAGAGTATCCCATCGCCTGGGAGAGTGTTTCGTCTTTGCTTAGTCCCACCCAAAATGGCGCCCAGCTCTTTCTGCGTCTCAGCGCCCGGCCGGGGCCAACCGACCGCGGACCCGGGTGGGGGGGGAACTGATGGTAGTGGTGGGGGGAGCAATCCCGGCGGCACCGCCCGATGGTACAGTCCAGCCGGGGCTGGGACGAGGCACCTCGCTCGGGGTGGGGGGTCAAACCATCTGCACCTTCTACGCGGAGAGGGGAGAGTCCCCTCCGGGAAGCCGTCCGGGCCCCGCGTCCAGCATGGGCTTCGGCGCCTCCCGCCTCGACTCCCCGGCGCGCAGCCTGCCCCGTGCGCCCCGAGCGGCTTGCATGCCCCGCCGGCCGTGCGCTCCTCTCTCCCCTCCCGCGTTGGTTGGGCCGGGACGGCGGTTGGGCTGCCTGCTCGCTGGGCGGCGGTTGGGCGGGCGGGTGGCCGCGGGCCGGGACCCGTGCGGGGGGAGGTGGCGCGCGTGGCCGTGGGTTCTCGTGCGGGTATCCCGGCCCGCGTTTTCCCAGCCACCCCGCCCGCAAAGATGTGGGGACCGCTCCTGCGGGTCGGTCTGTAAACGCGGTGGCGGTCTAGGTAGGGCGGAGGCCGAGGACCAAGAAAACTTAGGGGAGTCGGTCTCTCATTCCGCTAATATTAAAACGAGAAATCTCTGTATCCAGGTTGGATAGATACTAGGTAAAATGGCATAGTTGCGATCTGCCTTCACGGCATACGAAGGCTGCTGGATTCGGGTGCCATTTATTTCAGCCTTGTTAGGTGGATTAGTTGGATTTCAACCCATTTTCAACCAATATATATGTATGTACACATGAGCCAGAGAGTAGGGGGTGGTTTTGTGGTGTCATTGATGAAATCCACTCAGCTAAAATCCCGTACCCGGAATCCTTAAGAGCGTGCCTGCACATCTTTTACTGGTCTTGCGTTTAAGGCCAAATGTATCTACTTTTCATTAAAAGCAAAAGGTACTCGTGACTAGCCTCGCTTTCTGACCTATTCGCGCCACTGCAGCAGTAAGCCCTTTGTGGGCCCGAGGGTGTGCAGCATTAATTACATTGTATTCTTCTGTAACCATCCCCTCGGCTGATGCCACTACAATATCTTCTGCACCCATGAACTGTACTTATTTGTTGCTTTAGAATTGAGAAAACGAAATCGGGATTGGTTGGGGGCAAAGTAACATATACTGCGCAATCTGGTATATTTAGTAACTTTACTGGGTTTACTTTTTTCAAAATGAGGCGAAATTGACACAAAATGAACTCACGAGAACAATTCCCTGTCATTTAGTAGGTTTACATTTTTATTTTGGATCAAGGCTTTGTTTTTTGTTTTTCCACCCTGTGGCTCAATTATTCCAATAATACCCACCTTCTGAAGTAGTTACTTTTTCCTTAAGGGTCTTTTTTTTTTTTTTTTTTTCCCTCAGATTAAGTCATTTTTACACTTTCTAATGATTTGTAACATGATCCACCAAAAGTAATTTGTACCTTGTATTGCAGGCCTGGATGTAAGTAAGCATATCCAAGTGAGGCAAGACTCTGTCTTCAAGCCCCCTAACTGTTTTTTAGTGATTAGGGAATGTCACTCTAATATAACCTCAGGTTGCACTGGACAATTTCTTGCCTTTTTTTTTTTCAACAGTAACACATAATTATCATAGAGACAGCATAAGAAGTAAAATGCCCTAAAATATAATGACTAGATAAAATCCTTACTAATATATTGGTGTGTTTTAGATCTTTGCATGCAAGGACAAATGTACACAAGATATTTGTGTGAGCACCTTGTGTGGCTTAGTATCTGTCTTAAGTGTACATGGGTGCTTAAATACTTCACTGGTGATTTGCCACATGAAGTCCTATGAATTCTAAAAGTCATTTTCTTATTCATTTTACTTAAAAAATTATATATTTCGAGACATGCAATGCTGGCTGGCTTGGATCTCTCAGAGCTGCTTGTGTCTGCTGGGATTAAAGAAGATTAAAGTCAAGCCCTGCTACTGCAGGCTTTGCTTTGTTCTTTTGAGACAGAGTCTCACTGTGCAGTTTAGCTGCTGGCCTGAATAGATAGACCCAGGCTGGCCTGAAAGTCAAAGACATCTGCCTGCTTCCACCTCCTGGGCTTAAAGGTGTATGCCAGCACATCTTGCTCATTTTACTTTTTAAAAGCAAAACCTGGGTCCATGAGAGGATGCTCAGCAGGTAAAGCTGCCTGGAAGGCCTGGTTCCCAGAGTTTGTTCTCTGGAACCCACATAATGGTGGAAGGAGAGAACCAACTCCACAAAGTACACCTGTACCTCTGTCCCCAACAATTAAAAAAAGTTGGTACATACTTTTAATCTCAGCACTGGTGAGACATAAGCCGGCAGATCTACAGAGTTGAGTTCCAGGACAGCCAGGGCTACACAGAGAAACCAGCAAAACTCAGCCCAGTGAGATGACTGAGTGGATAGTGTTTACTGTGTAAACATGAGGAACTGAATTCTAATCTAATTCCCAGTACCCTCATAAAAGCCAGTTAGGGCACAGCATGTCTATGACCCAGCAATTGGGGACCTGGTGCTCCACCAGTCGGGCTATGTGGGAGAGCTGCAGGTTTGTGAGCGGCTCAGTTTTAGAAAATAAGGTGGAGGGTGATTGAGGAAGATACTTGGTCTCTGGGCCCCAGGTCTGCAGTCACAGGCCGGGAAACACACACATAAGTAAAAGCAAAAGCAACAGGGAAGGATAGGCTTCTGGACACCAGGTACAGCTGGCTAACGGGCTGAGAACTGAGAAGCATTGCACTGTAATTTCCATTTCCTCAGTAAGTTTACATTTTACACAGTAGTAAATATACGGTGACTGCATGATTCGTTTGGTAAAGATTATATGGTGAAAACTAGTAAGCATCCTGTTGTAATTTTTATTTTAAACTTGAGTACCAGTGGTCACTGCCATTCGAATACACATTCTCCTAGACGTGTAGACACTCCTGGTCCAGCTGTCTGCTTTCCTACGGGCAAAACTTGTTTCTGTGATAGACGCTGTCAGATTAACAAGTGAAAATTATGCCTAGTGAGTTAAGAAAGATGTTAGGGTTGGGAATACAGCCCCGTGGCAGAGCGCGTCTGGGGTGCGTAAAGCCTTGAGGTCAGTCCCCAGTGCATGCCCCTCCCCCACCACACAAAAACTTGGGCCAACCAGAGTTTTTCAGTGTTCTCCTGGGGCCCAGGTGGAGTAGGAGCCGGAGAATGAATAGGGTGCTTTGGCCCGCACTGTAGACATTTTCCTTACTGTTTTTGTGGTTTAGTTGAATCATCACGTAAGTGGTAGAAGGCTACCTGGTTTCTGTCCTTTTGAAATACCACTGTAACACCAAGTGAGAGCTCATTTGGAACACTCTGAGCTTGTTCAACTTTAATTCCTGTAGCTTCTGTGAGTTTGCACCATTGTGTTCCTTCTGAAACCCAATCCCCCCTCTCCCCTCTTTCTGAGATCATTGTTGTCTTCTTGTTGCTCATGCCTGAGTGACAAAAGTCTGTTCAGGTTGTAGGAGTGACTGGAAGTTCTTCTTCTTCCTCTTCCTTCTCCTCTTCCTCTTCCCCCTTTTCTAAAGATTATTATTTTTTGTGTGTTTTATGAATGTATGTACCACATACATACCTGGTATCCCTAGAGGCCAGAAGAGGGTGTGAGAGTTTTTGGAATTGCAGTTCCAAATGGTTGTAAGTCTCTGTAGGTGCTGGTACCCCAAGCCAGGTCCTGTGCAAGAGCAGCAAGTCCTCTTACTAAACCCTGAGCAGCACCACAGCTCCAGGAAGCATTTTTTTTTTTAAAAAAAAAATAACTTTATAAATTGTTTAGTGAATTTAGGGGGATGTATGTGTTAGGAACTGGTTGGTTAGGGAAGAAGAAGGTTATGGTTAATCTCAGGTGACGACGTCAAAACTAGTTAAAATGTGCTGAAAATAGCTGTTATAAAATCAGCACTGCCTGGGGCTCTGAGCAGAAGGTTACGGGCAATCTGATGGACTAGCGGCTTACTGTTGGTTATTTTCAAAGTTTAGCTCATTTACTTCAGAATCAGTGAGGGGCTGGAGAGATGGCTCAGCTGCTAAAGGCACCTGGTACTAAACCTGAGGCCTGCGCTCAGTCCCTGCGCTTGCAGGGTGGAAGGAGAGAACTCACTCCAGCTCCTGTCTTCCAGCATCAGGGACTCTGAGGTTGTGATTTACCTAGTGTTTCTCCTGCTGTGTCCCCTTTCTGCAGCGTGTTTAGTATCCTATTAACCAGTAGCCTGTGTCTGCTAAACTTCTGAACTATGATGTGAATGCAGTATGCTAGTGTGAATGTGCACTTTCAAGTTTTGAGATTTAGTACGAAAGAAAATTTAAATATTGAGCTGATAATATGTAGGCTACACAGTTAAGTAACATAATTTCACCTGTTTTTGCGATTAAACATCATGGCTACTGGAAACTTCCAAATGATGTGGCTCCAGGATTTTTATTAACCAACTCAGCCTTAGCCTGATGGGGTGGGGGGTGGGGTGTTCTCATGTAGCAATGATGCTATGTGCTGATTATCTTTAGGCTCTTAGTGTCAGCTAATAGTGATAATTTGTGGTGCGTTTGGTTTCTCTAGTGGTTATGATAGCTCTCACAAACCCACAAGTATTCCTTTGAAGAGTGTCTTTGTCTTCAAACCCACTTCCTAAGAGTTGTGTCAAATGTTATTGAATAATGCATATTCAGCTAATTGTTTGAACTTAATATCAAAATGAGATCTATTTTGTCTGTCTTTGTGGTATCATGTGTACAGATGCATGTGTCTGGGTGCACATGTGAAAGCTAGAGGCTGTGGACAACAGCTGTCTTCCTCCATTACTGTCCACCCTTGTATTCTTTAAGTTAGAAAGAGGTTTTCTTTAATTTTATTATATATATATATGAGTGTATGTGTATAGTATGCCTGGTGCTAGTGAAAGGCAGAGGAGGGTGTCTGATCCCGTAGGACTGGAGTTACAGACAGTTGTGAGCCACTATATGGGAGCTGAAAACTGAGCCCTGATTCTCTGCAAGAGCAGTAAGTGCTCATAACCCGTGAGCCATTTCTCCTGCATCCTTCATCCCTTCTTCTTTGATGTTTTCTGAACACTGGTGTGTGTGTGTGTGTGTGTGTGTGTGTGTGTGTGTGTGTGTGTGTTGGGGGCGGGGAGGTGGATAGAGAGATAGAGAGAGAGAATGTGTATGTTAAAGATGTCCTATTTATGACTTAGCACTCAGCAATTACTTATTCTTAGCACTTCAGCCAGTTATGATCTCTTCAGTAACTATTACCTACTGGATAAGGACATTATTTGACCTGACCTGATGGCAGCACTAGTCTGTGGGCATAAATGTAATTCTGGAAGGCAGATTGATGGACATAATACATTTATTTAGCACAACACTAGTAGCTTCTTCCCTACAGCCCGTGATTCCTGTAGCATCAGGCTTTTGACCAGGTTTATAGTGCCTGGCAGGAATTCTTTCCTGTGGAGCAGGCCTCAAGTCTAAGCACAAAGCAGTTGGTTCCCCCATAACAGTCATTCTCTGTCACACAGTGGATACTGCCTGCTTGGGAGGTTGGCAGTGTGAGTGCAGAACCTACAATTGAGGAAGGCTCTTAATGACTTTTCTGCCCTAGTAGCCTACAAAGTACCTTGCAGCACCTTGACAGTCACTGAGATGAGGCTTCCAACTCAGTGCAGCCTTGATTCTCATGTCCTGTAACCAAAGTTTGTAGTATATTTCGCTAGCTTTTAAAACATGTATATAAGTGTTTTGCCTTTGTTTATGTCAGCACCATGTGCAGAAGTGCCCTTGGAGGGCAGAAGAGGGTGTTAGACCGCTTGGAATTGGAGTTAGGGGTGGTTGTGAGCCACCATGTGGATGCTGGGAACAAGGCCCTGGTTCTCTGTAAGATCAGTAAGTACTTTCTTTTTCTTTTTAATGATTGATTTATTTTATGTATGTGAGTACATTGTTGCAGTCTTCAGACACACCAGTAGAGGGTATCGGATCCCATTACAGATGGTTGTGAGCCATCATGTGGTTGCTGGGAATTGAACTCATGACCTCTGGAAGAGCAGTGAGTCTGAGCCATCTCTCCAGCCCAGTAAGTACTTTCTTTAAAAACAAAACAAAACCAAAAACCAAAAGTTTTTTTTTTTATTGATTCTTTGTGAATTTCACATCATGTACCCCAATCCCACCTCCCCATCTCTTCATATGTGCCCTCTGCCTTTGCAATCTCCCCCTAAAGAAAACAAAATAAAATGAAATAAGATAAAATAACAAAACAAACAAAAGGCAGATGAGCGGCAGGGCCAGCTCTCCTGTGATCACACCCTTGGGATGGCTCACCAGGGCCAGCTCTACTGTGCTGCCCAGGTAAGGTGAGGAGTGCTCTCCAGAATGGTGCAGCCATTCTGTAAGGGGCAAGGCCAGCTCTATGCAGGCCTTGGACATAAATATGGCTCCAGAAAGCAGCCCAGACCAGGGATGTCTACATGGCCTTTGGTGATAACATGGGCCATGGACATCAACACAGACCCTTGCTGCCACAGAGCCAGGCATTGCCCTCTGCTGCAGCATGGGCCAGGACCCCATTATGGCCTCAGGTGACATTTTAGCTATTCACATCAAGCTGTTCCTCAAAAACTACCTTTGAGTCTTCAATTCTGCCTCCCTTCATTGTGCACGAACTGTTCTGCTTCTCTTTCTCTTCCATTTCTCCACCACATTTGTGCTCATTATAGCACCTGCTGTGGGCGAGCCACTCGGTAGGTGGGCCTCTGGCTGTCTTCTGCCTGTCTGCTCTTGTGGACCCCGCAGTAAGGAGTCCTGACTGCTGAGCTGTTGCTTCATCCCCCTTTGACCAACTTTTCAACTTTACATTTAATTCTTAATGTGTGCTGGGTGCATGGTGGTACACACTTTTAATCCACTACTCAGGGGACAGAGGCAAGTGGATCTCTGTGTGTTCCAGGCCAGCCAGGTCTACAAGTAAGTTTGAGGCCAACCAACATTACTTTGAGAGCTTCTGTCTCAAAACCAAAATCAACCAAACAAAACCCCAAAACCTTAAAACATGCCATCAATAGAACAGTGTTCAATTTTACAAAAAACAAAAGTTGGCAGATTCAGTGAACCAGCTAATAGCTGTAAGAACTCTGCATTCTCAGTCCTAGATAGTAGTGTGTATATGAATGAATTTCAGTCTTGTCATCATTTATTCATCTCTTTTTCTCTTGTGGTTGGTGACATGAAAATTATTCTGGATTTCTATGTGTGTGAGATGCTGTAGATGGAACCCAGGCTAGGAAAAGTGCTCTTCCACTGAACCACACCCCTAGTTCTCCAGCCTCTAGATTTTACTTTATTTTTAAAATATTCTCTTTTTTTTCAGTAATGGAATTCATTCTTATTTATTTATTTATTTATTTATTTATTTATTTATTTATTTATGGATATTTACTTTATTTACATTTCAAATATTTTCCCCTTTCCAGGTCTCCCCTTTGGAAACCCCCTATCCCATCCTCCCTCCCCTGCCTCTATGAGGGTATTTCCTCATCCACCCACCCACTCCCCTCTTCCCTCCTTGGCATTCTCCTACACTGGGGCATCTAACACCCTCAGGCCCAAGGGCCTCTCTTCCCACTGATGGCTAACAAGACCCTTCTCTGCCACATATGTGGCCAGTACCACAGGTCCCTCCATGTGTATTCTTTGGTTGGTGGTCCAGTCTGGCTAGGGGGTCTGGCTAGTTGACACTGTTGCTCCCTCCATGGGACTGCAAACCCCTTCAGCTCCTTCAGTTCCTTCTCCAACTCCTCCATCCAGGACCCCACGCTCAGTCCAATGGTTGACTGCAAGCATCTGCCTCTGTATTTGTCAGGCTTTACCTGAGCCTCTCTGGAGACAGCTTATCATGCTTCCATCAGCAAGTACTTCCCAGCATTCACAAGAACGTCTGGGCTTGGTGGCTGTATGTGGGATGTATCCCCAGGTGGGGCAGTCTCTGGATGGCCTTTCCTTGAGTCTCTGCTCCACACTTTCTCTCAATAAATTTCCTCCTGTGAGTATTTTGTTCGCCCTTCTAAGAAACAGTGAAGCATCCACATTTTGGTCTTCCTTCTTCTTAGGCTTCATATGGTCTGTGAATTGAATCTTGGGTATTCCGATTTTGGGGGCTAATATCCACTTATCAGTGAGTAATACTGTGTTTGTTCTTTTGTGACTGAGTTACCTCACTCAGGATGATATTTTCAAGTTCCATCCTGCAAATTTCATGAAGTCATTGTTTTTAATAGCTGAGTAGTATTCCATTGTGTAAATGTACCACATTTTCTGTATCCATTGAGGGACATCTGGGTTGTTTCCAGCTTCTGGCTATTATAAATATGGCTGCTATGAACATAGTGGAGCATGTGTCCTTATTACATGTTGGAGCGTCTTATGGGTATATGCCCAGGAGTGGCATAGCTGGGTCCTCAGGTAGTATTATGTCCAATTTTCTGAGGATCGGCTAAACCGATTTTCAGAGTGGTTGTACCAGCTTGCAATCACACCAGCAATGGAGGAGTGTTCCTCTTTCTCCACATCCTCACCAGCATCTGTTATCACCTGAGTTTTTGATCTTAGCCATTCTGACTGGTGTGAGGTGGAATCTCAGGGTTGTTTTGATTTGCATTTCCCAATGACTAAGGATGTTGAACATTTCTTTAGGTGCTTCTCAGCCCTTCGAGTTTCCTCAGTTGAGAATTCTCTGTTTAGCTCTGCTCCCCATTTTTTAAATAGGGTTATTTGGTTCTCTGGAGTCTAACTTCTTGAGTTCTTTGTATATATTGGATATATTAGCCCTCTATCGGATGTAGGATTGGTAAAGATCTTTTCCCAATCTATTGGTTGACCTTGTCCTTTGCCTTACAGAAGCTTTGCAATTTTATGAGGTCCCATTTGTCAATTCTTGATCTTAGAACATATGCCATTGGTGTTCTGTTCACGAACTTTTCCCCTGTGCCCATGTGTTTGAGACTTTTCCCCACTTCCTCTTCTATTAGATTCAGTGTATCTGGTTTTATGTGGAGGTCCTTGATCCACTTGGACTTGAGACTTTGTACAGGGAGATAGGAATGGATCAATTTGCATTCTTCTGCATGTTGACTGCCAGTTGAACCAGCACCATTTGTTGAAAATGCTGTCTTTTTTCCACTGGATGGTTTTAGCTCCTTTGTCAAACAAAGATCAAGTGACCGTAGGTGTGTGGGTTCATTTCTGGGTCTTGAGTTCTATTCCATTGATCTACCTGCCTGTCACTGTACCAATACCATGCAGTTTTTTATCACTATTGCTCTGTAGTACAGCTTGAAGTCAGGGAGGCTGATTCCCCCAGAAGTCCTTTTATTGTTGAAAATAGTTTTTGCTATCCTGGGTTTTTTGTTATTCCAAATGAATTTCTAACTTTATGAAGAATTGAGTTGGAGTTTTGATGGGGATTGCATTGAATCCGTAGATGCTATCTGCAAGAGGGTGAGTTTTACTATATTAATCCTGTCAATCCATGAGCATGGGAGATCTTTCATCTTCTGAGGTCTTCTTCGATTTCTTTCTTCAGAGACTTGAAGTTCTTGTCATACAGACCTTTCAATTGTTTGGTTAGAGTCACACCAAGATACTTTATATTGTTTGTGACAATTGTGAAGGGTGTCATTTCCCTAATTTCTTTCTCAGCCTGTTTATCCTTTGAGTATAGGAAGGCTACTGATTTGTTTGAGTTGATTTTGTATCCGGCCACTTTGCTGAAGTTGTTTATCAGCTGTAGGATTTCTCTGGTGGAGGTTTTCAGGTCACTTAAGCATATGATCATATCATCTGCAGATAGTGATATTTTAATTTCTTCCTTTCCAATTTGTATCCCTTTGACCTCCTTTTGTTGTCTAATTGCTCTAGCTAGAACTTCAAGTACTATATTGAGTAGATAGGGAGAGAGGGCAGTAAAATATAATTACATCTCTTTCCCTTCCCTGTGTGTGGTATCTTCAGCAATAGCTTCAACCTCTGAGAGGCAATCATGCAGCTCCTGGATTTGAATTAATTCATTATTGATGTTTAAAATACTTTGTTTTTGAGACAAGGTCTTTCTATGTAGCCCTGGCTGTCCTGGAATTCACTGTGTAGACAGCGTGGCCTCAAACTCACAGAGATCTGCTTCCTCTTCCAAGTGCTAGGACTAAAGGTGTGTGCCACACCTTAGAAAGATGTGTGTGCCACACCGGTCTTAGAATCCTTTTTTTTCCTCTTTTTGTTTTGGTTTTGAGACAGGATTTCTCGGTGTGGCCTTAGGTGTCCTGGAACTTGCTCTGTAGACCAGGCTGCTCTCAAACTCAGAGATTCTGCCTCTGCTTCACCATTGCTGGGATTAAAGGCATGTGCTACCACCGCCTGGCTTAGAGTGCTTTTTAATGTAACATTTAGGTTCTTTTAAATGTCTTCAACAAAACAGTAATTCTAGGATTAAAATGAGATTAAATCACTATTTTGGTAGGCTTTGATTTAAAAACTTTAGTAAAGTAATATTCATATTTATGACAACTGTCTTAAGTTCCTGCTGTGCTTCCCAGCTTTTCATCCCTAGAGCACTCTCTGGATATAAAAGGATCACTTGACTAATAGATTTGGAGTGTCCTCTATGGCCAACTGGCCACAGCATATCATAGTGGTAGCGTATTGGTGGGGCCTTACGGCCAGAAAGTGAAGGAAGAGTTCAGTGTCACACTCTCCTTCAAGGGCGCCTTCTCCCGTGACCTGAAAGTACCTGCTTCTTCCTGTTCACCACCTCCCAGCTGTTCTAAGTGAGGACCACGCCTTAAACTCATCGGCCTTCAGGGGACATTTTGTTGATGCTGTTTTAAGACATGGTCTCACTCTGTAGCCTTGGCTGGCCTGGAACTCTTATGTAGACCAGGCTGGCCCTGAATTTACAGATTCTTGCCTACCTCTACCTCTGCTTCTCTAGTGCTGGGATTAAAGGCATGTACCACCATGCCCAACATTTCTTTAGGACATTTTTAACTAAGACATATTTTTTTCTTACCCCACCTCCAGAGCCATGGTTTTCAACAGTTATAAACTGTAACAGATATGTATATTTGTGCTGATGATCAAATGTAGACCTTAACATGTGCCAGGCAAGATTCTATTACTGATGTGTAATTCTACCCCTGCAGATAAATTAAACAAAATATGTGTAAGGTTTTGTAGAAAAGAAAATCTAAAAACTTTCTGGAGTGACTTTGAGTAATATGGAAGCACAGAAGTTCAAAGACTTTCCAGTGTTGCAAAGATGTCAAATCTCTGGAAACGTCTTTTGTGCTTTGTGTATCCACAGCAGAACTGAAGAAGTAGACACACTGCTTCTAAAAGGGGCAGATTACTCTTGAAAGAAAAATCAGGAAACTTCTCTATCACAGACCAAGAACTGATACTTAAAACAACATAATGCTGCTTTTGACAAATTAATAATGATATATCCATTGAACACCATAAGCAGTCCGGAAATAAGCTCATACATATTCAAACACCCAGGAAGCAGGTGAAGACCATAATGAGAAAGCTTCTGGAAGTTAACGTAGAAAAGTCCGTGCATAGCCTCTGCTTAGTGAAGACTCTGTAAGCAAGGTGCTGCGTGTGCAAGTGACAGGCCCTTGGAAAATGAGAAAGAAACCCATATATTTATGTCTGTTCAGCCTTGTGAGTAACTAAGGAAACATAAATTAAATCCACAATGACATATTCCCACACACCCAAGTTGAAGTAGGCAACTCCAAATCCTAAGATGCTGAACAGTAGTGGTCTTCATACAGGACTGGTAGGAATATGTTTTTGGCATAGCTACCTGGAAAGCAGCATTATTAGGACAGTATATAATACAGCTAGACACTGATGGAGTTTGTAATCCCAGAGACAAGGAGGCCAAGACATGACTAAGTCAAGAGAATCTGTGAAGCTCACTGTTGGTAAGATCCAGGCCAATGAGAAAACTTGTCTTCAGAACACTAAAAAGGTGGACAGTGCCTGAGGAATGACACCTGAGATTGTCCTGTGATGTCCATCACAAGTGCACACTCTGGTACATATTCTCGGGCACACACACACACACACACACACACACAGCCTCTTTCTTTTCTTACTCAATAGGAAGCCTTCAGTAATGGCTTTGTTAGTTACCTGGCTCTCTAGCTTTTGAGCAGCTCTCTCTCTTTAAAAGACCAGCTAGCTTGTGCATATTCCTGTACACACACACACACACACACACACCCTCTTTCCTTCCTTCCCCAATGGGAACCCTTCACTATGGCTTTGTAGTTACTTAGCTCTCTGGCTTGTGAGCAATTTGCTCAATTAAAGCTCTTTGTGGGCTGAGTAAATTACAACCTCCTCTACTTCCCTTGAGATGCAGTCTAGCTTTGTGATTGCATCATCTGGTGGAAGCTGGGAGACAGCAGCAAACGCAAACCATACTGGGCCCTGGCAGCCTGTCTAGGGTGAAAGTTGCTGCTGCAGTGGGAAAGCCATCCAAGCTGTGTGGTAATGGGTCTGAGTGGAGCCCCACATAGTGTTTTGAGCTTGAACAAGCAGCCGTTCTTGGTTGTGGTGAGGCCTTTTTTTTGAAAGCTGATATTTAAAGGGCATTTCATAGTGCCTGGCACCTGCAAGCTGCTCGGTAATGGCAGCAGCTCTATTATTACTGCCCACTCCTTGTTTACTCAGGTAACATTGACTTTCCACAGTCTGCATTTTGAGCCAGTGGAACTGTGATTATGCCGATTTTTAAAATAAAGAGCTGCATCTGTCAAGGGATTCCAGTTTTGTGATCTCATTTAACTCCCTCAGTGCAGGCATCAATGAGTCCAACCTGGAAGTGCCACCTACACAGAAGGCACACACCGTGTGGAGTTAGCAGAGGTGGCCTTCGCTTTCAACCATGGGGCTCTTACAGTCAGCTTCAGGTCCTCAGGCTTGGGAATAAGGGCTTTTGCCCACAGAGCCACTGGCTGGGAGAGCTGATTTCTAAATGCCTCTTCATGCAGAAAAAAAAGAAACAGTAATCACATCATTTAAAAATTCTTTTATTTTGAAGTTAAACATTTTCTGGTGAAATGGCTCAGGTATGAGAAAACTCATATCTCTAGTAAAAAAACATTTATTCCCAAATTGGTTGTTTAATAATGAAGTAGGACTTTTCTGGACAAGGCACAGTTTAGATTTAATGGAACTGAGTCTCAGCACACTCTCTACTCTCAAGGTATAAAACAACAAATATTCTGCTTTATGTTACCAGTGACATTGTGAGTTAGGAAAGATATTATTTCAGTTATCAAGATAATGAAACCTTGCTTGTTTTCCAGTCTGTTACTTTTCTACTACTCCATGCTGAGAAAGCACTTTAAGAAATGTCCTGGTGATAACCAAGAGTTGTAGTGCTTTCCACTTATGCCAGATCCCTGGAGGCTGGGGTGGGATGCTCTGGAGTTCCAGGACAATTGAGCTACAAAATGACACAGTGTAGGGGTGGGGGTGGGGATCCTGGCTTCCATATCTGAACACTGGATTAGAGATTGGTGGCCTACTGTGGGAGTTTTCTTAAGATGGAGGAGGTGGAAATTCAGTATTAGAGACCTAATAATTCATGCTGGGTGAGAGGTTTTCTATGAGCGTGTGTGTGTGTGTGTGTGTGTGTGTGTGTGTGTGTGTGAGAACTTTAGTGTGCTTATCACTTGCACATTTTCTGAGTCAAGGTCTCTTGCTGATCCTGGAGGTCACCAATTTAACAAGACTAGCTAGCCAACGAGCTCTATTGGTCCTGTCTGCCTGCCTCCCCAGTGCTAGGATTACAGGTGTGTGTTACCACACCAGGCCTTTTAATCTAGGCGTGAGATATCTCAATTCAGGTTTTTATGCTCACATGGTGAGCACTTCACTGACTGAGCCATCTCGTCAGCTCCCAAGATAAAAGGTTTTTTTCCCCCCCTAAATGTTGTTTTTTTGTTCTATTTTGCTGCGTTGGAGCTAGAATCCAGGGCCTTGTGCATTCCAGGCAAGTGTCTACTACTGAGCTATATCCCTAACCTCAGACAAAGAGTTTTAAAAAGCAGTAAATGCATCAATATATCATTTACCTGAATGTATCACCTTGTTAATAAAATACTTCATTTCACATGAGATGTGGAATAAAAATCTGACAGTGGAAAACAGGTAAAGCCCTCATTAGCCTGTCTACATGGGCAGTGAATTAGCTGTAAAGGGAATGACTTCAAGCCAGTACCAATTGCCTTCTTAGTCCATAGTCAGTTTCTGAACAAGACTATATTTTTTCAGCGGTTAAGTTAGAGTGAGCTTACTGAGGAAACAGTTACTACTTCAGACTGTGCCTCTGTCTCCATTGTCTAGGATTTCATCTGAGGTGTTGGGTTGGGTTGAGGCATAGTCACCTGCAGCTTTTCAGGCTGCAGAAGACCCATTTCTTAGTTACTGTGACAGCTACTTTACCGAAGGAGCTAAAGGCAAGGGGGTTTGGGGAGGCATGTAGCAATCCATGCAGAGGCATACACACTCCATAGGTGGCATCTGTCTGCCTGCAAGTTGTCTACAAGTGCTGCTGCTGTTCAGGAGGGAACTGGAGGGAAAGTGCTGGAACTTTGTAAATCTATCTATAGTGAATAACAGGGTGGCCCAGTATTTGTCAGCGAGTCATTTTCAGCCAGGTTTTAGTCTTCGGATGATTTCTGTGAGTCTGTGTTTACATTCAAAGTTCACTTTAAGTATCCACAAAGGTATCTGGTACTGATGTGCTTGTTTCCATGTAGTAAGGGAAAGCTGGAAAGTAAATGGAGAACAACCTGGTTGGTAAAGAGAGTTCACCCCTACTTCCTCCAGGGTTCTAAGACATAAAAACCCTCAGATTAAAAGATCTGGTAAGTTGCATGTTTTGAAGGAAGATACACACATTCGTGCTAAGTTATTGTTTAGCAACAAAAATGGTTTTATTTTTAACTCTGTGTGTATGTGTGTGTGTCTGTGTGCATGTGTGTGTGTGTGTATACATGTTCAGGTCAAAGGACAACTCGAAAGAGCTGGTTCTGTCTTTTTTTTTTTAATATTTATTTTATTTATTTATTGTATGTGAGTACACTGTAGCTGTCTTCAGATACATCAGAAGGGAGCATCGGACCCCATCACAGATGGTTGTGAGCCACCATGTGGTTGCTGGAAATTGAACTCAGGACCTCTGGAAGAGCAGTCAGTGCTCTTAACCACTGAGCCATCTCTCCAGCCCTGGTTCTGTCTTTTATTGATGGGTTCCAGGTATTGACCTCAGGTGATAGACTTGGTATCGAGTGCCTTTACCTGCTGAGCTTTTTATAAAGCCCAAGTTTTTTTTCATTCTTTCTTTTTTTCTTTTTCTTTTTTTAAGATGGGAGTTCTGACCTTTGGAGTTTTTATAAGAATATTATTTGCATCATTAAGATGGCTAAGAATTCTGAGCTCTCTTTGGCCCGATTATCAGAAGCAGGTCTTGGCCTCATTGTACGGAGCCCTCAAGTTGCCTTTCAAATGATTGTGGAGTTTTCTTTCTCTGCTGTGCTGGAGCTAGATCTGGCTTACACAAGGATCACTTGGAGCTTTACAAAGATTTCTGTGCTTTTTCCTCAGTGTGCAACTGATTACAAGAGAGTCTTCATGGGCCAGGTCTTGGAATTCACCTTTCACTAGCTCCCTGTTTCAAGTCAGAAAAACTAGTTTATGAACCTTGAAGTTCTGGGTAGACCTGCAGGATGAGGTTTAAGATTTCCACCTTTTAGATCAGGCTTAGACCGTTCTAACCACTGTTTGATGCTTTTTCTTTTCTCCCCACCCCCTTAGACTTACTTTATTATTTTGTGTATGTGAGAGTTTTACCTTGCGCATATGTCTTTACACCACCTGGTGCCTGCTGCCTGCAGAGGCTGGACAAGAGGGTGGGAGCCCCCGGAACTAGAGTTACAGACAGTTGTGAGCTGCCATGTTGGTGCTGGGAACTGAACTTGAGGTCTGTGGAAGAACAGCAGTGCTCTTGATCACTGAGCTCCTGTTTTGATGCTTAAAAAATATCTTTGCCTGTGTGAGTGCAAACATAGCACACATTCGGTCACAGGACAACCTCAGGGTCAGTCCTTGCCATTTGTCTTGCTTGATACTAAACACACCAGGCTAGTTGGCCGGTGAGTGCCTGTGGATTCTCTTCCTCTTCGAGTCTTCAAGGAGAACTGGGATTGCAGGCCTGCTCTGGGCGACACGTGGGTTCACATGGGTTCTAGGGTTTAGTCCTTACCTTACATAGCAAGAGGCTTTACCCACCGAGTCATCTCCTCAGTGCTTTGTTTTGTCCTTCCCTCCTCATGGGTGCCACGCCTGAGCATTGTCTTGGAATTCTCACAAGTTACGCGTTTTCTCTTTGTAAAAGTTTATATTGGTTAAACTTCCATCTTTTAAATCATGAATAGACCTTGGAGCTAGACATGGTGGTTCATGCATATAATTCCAGCCCTCAGGAGGCCAAGGTTGGAGTCTTGCATAAATTACAGACTAGCTTGGGCTATAGAGTGAGACCCTGTCTCAAACAACATCCACCCCCACCACCACCAAACAACAACAGACAACAACAACCCCCCCCCCCCCCCCCCCCCCCCCCCCCCCAACCCCCAACAACAACACCCCCCCCCCCCCCCCCCCCCCCCCAAAAAAAACCCAAAACCAAATGGGCTTTGAGCTGGAGTCTAGCTCAGTGATATAGCTCTTTCTCTCCCTCCCTCCCTTCTTTCTTTCTCTTTCCTTTTCTAATCCTTTCTTTCATTTTCTAGCTGTTGGCAACCCTCTGAGTTTAGTGAGGGTTGCTGTGGAAGCATGGGTAGCTGTGGTTTGTTTTGGTTTTGTGGTATGGCCTGTCCGTGAAGACCTGGCTGGCCTCGAACTTGCTAACCCTCTGCCTTAACCTCCCAAGTCTTCATTCCCTTTATGGGCATGTATATAGATAGTCTGCACTTTATGCATCTTGTTATTGGTTGATGGGTATTTGGATGGTTTCCAGTTTTTAGCTCTTATGATTAACACTATGAATATTTATGGATAAGTTCTTTGGGGAAGTGTGTTACTCCACTAGGGTTTGTTATATCTTCATAAGGAATCAGTGTGTCATTTGATAGCTGTTTAGACTTTTGATCAATTGCCAGACTCTTTACCAAAGAGCCTACAGTATTGTAATCACCAACAGCATATGAAGGTTCTAGTTTCTCTATAGATCCATCACTTGTTCTTATCTTCCTGTATCAAAATGTAGAATAAAGGTGAGAAAATGAAGATATCCTACCAAAATGAGGATACCAGAAACTAGAATATCATTAAGAGAATAATTTTTGTGTAATGCAACAACATGGCTTGAAAAATGTTGCCCGGCATTAGATTGGGAGCTCACTGGATGATGTGGTTTTGCTGAACCTGAGGTCCCCACACCTATGTTCAACTTTTTTTTTTTTTTTAATGTCCTGGGGAACCAAACCCAGGACCTCATACAAGCTCTACCACTGGGCTACCCCAGCCCCCTGTCTTGTTGTTTTTCTGAAGCTGAACAAACCTTTACTTTTAGTGGGGAGTTTATAGTTCGTAGCTTATGAGACTTGAATTTGAGGGATGTGTTGCCAATTCAAGAGCAAAAAGAATCCGTGGAGTGTTTTTCTTACAGCTAGTCTAAATCCTTTTAATCTTAGGATGACCCTGAATTATTAGGTCTACTAGCAGTTTATTGACAGCCACACTGATGACAAGGTGCTTTTTCGTGGGCTTCCATGTATCAGTTATACTTTATGTGCTTTCTGTAGTTTTTCAGCTACATAATTCTATTTTAATTTACTTTTTATTTTTGGTGCTAGGGATGGACCTTTGTGCATGCTAAGCCATGCCACCAAGCCGTACACACCATGGTCCTGTTGTATTCATTTCTGACTGTCACCATTCTATGGTAGAGACAACTGCTGTTACATTTGTACAGGAGAGGTTCAGCTGTAGTGACCTAACTCACCTGCCTCACGTTCTAGTGCCTCCTCCAGCGGTGGTATATAGCAGTGACAGAGCTGAAGGAAGACCAAGTTTGGTCAGTGGCAGGCTATTGGAAAGGCTTGTTAAGGCACAAAGAATTACATAAAGACTTACAGCTACACAAGGACAGACTGCTATTGTGTTGTTTCCAATAAATATCATTATCATCCTAGGTCTCTGGCCTTTCCTGTTCACTGAGCAGATTGGTGGCACTGGATGAAGAGACAGAAGGCCTGCATTGTATGTAGCAGACCACACCTTGGACTTGCTCATGCTAGCTGCAGCCTGCTGTAACCACTGTGGGTGCAGAGACCCCTGATGGGGTGTGGAGATGCTCAACAGACCTTGCAGTGCTGCTCTGAGAGTGTCATAGGTTGTGGGTGAGGGAACACTCAAGCCAGTAGTCACCCGTGACTGCCTTGTATAACAGTCAGATTTTTAAAAGAATTCCTTTCCCGTATCTGGCTTCCAGCCTGTTCTTTGTATTCAAAAGAATGGATTTTGAGTTTAATTTTCTATAAAAAGAGCAGCTGAACTCTCTGTACCTTTTCAGGTGTATAGATGGCAAGAATTCAAATTCTCTCAGAATAGTGCTTCCCCCCCCCCTTAGTGTTTTTTCACCCTTTGTGGTTCATTCAGGCTCAGATATAAGTCTTGATATAATACACATACAATTTCTTCACTGTGCTAGCAGTTGTAGGTCATTTTAATAATTTTTTTGAGACATAATCTCTCTACATAGCCCTGGTTGTCCTGGAACTTACTATATAGACCATGCTGGCCTCAGACTCACAGAGTTTTGTCTCTGTTGGGATTAAAGGCGTGTACCATCATGCTTAGCTTCCTGCCTTGCTTTCTTTTTTTTTCTTCCTGCAGTGCCAGGGATAGAACCCAGGGCCTCATACAGGGTAAGTAAGTGCTCTGCCACTGAGCCATATCCCCAGATCTCTAGTCCTTTTAATTGATGGTAATGCCTAACTGAGTGTTAAAGAAGAGTCAGGTGAGAGAGACTGCAAAACGGCCGTCCATGGCGATAACTGTTGACTTTGGCATCTGAATGATGTAATATAGTTTTCTATAATATTGCCAAAGCATCGCCCCTGTCCTTGGAGCAAGTGAACCTGGGAAGGGTATAAAGCTACGGGGGTGGGGGGTTGGGGGGGTGGGGTGGAGAGAGCCCAAGCAACACAGCTGCAGCCAGCAGAGGGTCTGTGAGGGAGAAGCTCTTGATAGAGGAAGAAACCCTTGAGACAGGATCAGCGACCGGGATCCTCTAAGGAGGTTGCAGATACCACTGAGAGGCCCAGTGGGGTAAGAAGTGTGGTGAGACCTTGCCTTTGGCACATGCATCTGAAAAGGTGTACTTTTGGCTGGGGTGGTATTCTCAATTGGAAAAGTGTTTGCCTTACACCTAGGACTGCATAAACCACTTGTGGCACATGCCTAGGATCTTAGCACTTGAGAAACAGGGGCATGGGGATCAGGAGCTCAGGGTTATTCTTGGCTATGTAGTGAGTTCCAAGCAAGCATGGGATATATGAGACTTTTTTTTTTAAATGTATGTTAAGTGAGGCAGTGGAGATGAACTATATAGGTAGCTCCTCAGAGGTTTCTTTCTTTTTTTTAAAGATTTATTTATTTATTATATGTAAGTACACTGTAGCTGTCTTCAGACACTTTTTCTGCTCGCTCCGGCCCCGTTCGCTCCAGCCCCGCCCTCTATAGCTGTCTTCAGACACCCCAGAAGAGGGCATCAGATCCCATTACAGATGGTTGTGAGCCACCATGTGGTTGCTGGGAATTGAACTCAGGACCTCTGGAAGAGCAGTCGGTGCTCTTAACCGCTGAGCCATCTCTCCAGCCCTCCTCAGAGGTTTCAATACATGAGAGAAAGAGTGGACAGATGCACAGGTGCAAGGCAAACTTTGTTCATTGTAAACATTTTATCAGAATACAGTGTAAGTCTAGAAATCTTCAATCTTGTTTTTCTCCTACTTAGGTTCAGATCTGACCAAGGGCCTCATGCATGCTGGGCAAATGTTCTGTTTACTGACCTAAAACCCAGCTCTCACACACAAATCCCCTATGTGTGCATGTGGCTATTTGTCTACCTGTCTATCTGTCTGTGCTCCTGACTGTTCGGAGTAAAGGCATGTACCACAAAGCCTGACTTTTAGTTTTCAATAAAAATAGAAGATTCTAGTGCATATTTGCTGATGTGAATGCCCCTGTAGGGAAAGAACCTGATACTGTAGACAAAGAGACAAAGAAGAGGTCTTCAGGGCCCAAGAAGGCCTGGCTCTGGAGCCACCTGGGTGGGTAACTCGTCTCTGGTTTGACCCGGGATGTTTCCTTTGTTGTAATCAGAAGGCTTAATGAGTGTGAGTAGGGACTAAGTGTGGGGGAGCAGAGGGAGGATCTCCCCAACAGCATCTCCTTCCCAGTTACACGTGAGGCGAGTTCATTAGCTGGGAGTTGAAATGGGAGCAAATTTGAGTAAAAAGAAGGAAAGAAATGCTCCTTTTTGAAGTGAGAGCTTGGAAATTGGGAGGATTGCTCAATGGGTAAAGAACTTGAGGACCTAAGTTCAGAACAGCAGCCTGTGTCTATAACTCCAGAGCTGGAGAGAGCAGAGATAGGTGGGTCCCCAAATGTCACTAGCCAGTCTGTCTAGCCAACCTGTGGGCTCTGGGTTCAGTGAGAGACCCTGTCTCAAAAGCTGTATGATGTGGTGAGTGGTTGAGGAAGGTACTGGCAAAGTGGAGCCCAGACATACAATGTAAGATACAGGGTGGACCAGGCTTCAGCCCGCTCAGCACTCCTTGGAGGTCACTGTTGCCCAAGGTGAGGCTCGGGTGTAGGGTGAATGCTTAGCATTGCTGAGGCAGAGTTTAGTCTCCAAAGAAAGACCAGTCAGTACCCATAAAGGGTTTCCTTTTGAATGGGTAAGTCGTGAAACTGGCAGGGTTTACAAGAGGGCTGGATAATGTTGGACTTTGAAATTTAATCCAATAAAATTGTCTAATTACTGCAGTGTTTTGGCTACCACAGGACTGTTTATAGTGCAGTGTGCATCAGTTGTATAGAAACAAAGGTCTGCTCAGTTTTAGCTGTCACTGTCTAGTCCTTCCTAAGCTGTCCCAGCACTTAGGTGATAGAGGCAGGAGGATCAGGGTTCAGGGTCATTCTCTTCTACATGTTCAGGTTGAGGTCAGCTTGGGATTTTGTTGGGACCTTGTCATAAAACAAACAAGCCCCACAAGATACAAACAAACGAACCCCAGACTGAACATTAAAAAGAATTCAAAGCTGGGCATGGCGTCACATGCATGCAATCCTAGCATTCAGGAGGTAGAAACAGGACAGTGAGTTCAAAGGCAGCGGGCACTCCATAGTGAGACCTGTTTCCAAAATGAAAACAGACAGAAAAGGAAAAGGTTCAGAAAGTGCCCAGAGCTGTAAAGAAATGACATAATAGTCACCGTGGAGCTAGGACACAGCTCACTGGGAACACTGCCACCAGACCCTGGGTCCAAGGCCATGCCTGCTAAAAATAAATCCAAGTAAAGTGGGCTTGGGGAGATGGCCTAGGCATGAAGTCACATGCTGCACAATCATGAGAGCCTGAGTCTGATCCCTAGTACCCATATAACAGCAGGGCTCCGTGGTATAGCCTGTAATACAAGCACTGGTGTGCCGTGACAGGGGGAACTGTGGGGCCTCCTGGCCAACTAGTTGAATTGATGAGCTCTAGGTTCAGTGAGGGACCCTCTTTCAAAGAATGAAATGGGGAGCAATGAGGGCAATACCCAGCTGTGACTGCTGCTTCCCTCCCCCCACCAACACCTGTACACACATGGACAATGAACATGTATATGGCTAGTGTTTTGTCTAAGTTATTTTTATTTCAAAATTGTTTTAAGACTAGGTGCTCCCAAGTGCTGAGACCACGGCGCGCACTGCCTGCCTGGCTGTATTTGGCATATTTTTCTAACCAGGCAGGTCCTCCCTACACTGTTGAAAGTGGCCACAAACTCCTGGGTTCTAGAGATGTCCCCTGTCAGGCTCTTGAGTAAGCTGCCCAGCTCCTCAGACATTCCTTATGTTTGAAGGCATAGATGTTTTTTTCTGTATCACAAATAATCCATGCATACATGTTTTTAAATCTTTAAAAAATAAGGGTTAAAAATGAAGCTGGGTGTTGGCACACACCTTTAGTCCCAGCACTTGGGAGGTAGAGGCAGGCAGATCTCTGTGAGTTCGAGGCCAGCCTGGTCTACAGAGTGAGTTCCAGGATATCCAGTGCTATACAGAGAAGCCTTGTATACATCTCCACCCCCAAAAAGGGTAAAAATGAAAATACTGAGAGAGGAGGTAGTCTGGTGGTAGTGTGCTTGCCAGGCGTTGGGGCTGACCCCTGCAATCACCACCACCAAAACATTTCCTTTAGTAGGTAAATATTTGAGTAAGTTTTTTATATATCTACCATGTTAAAAGTGGTATTTACTAAAAATACTTTTAAGTGTCTTAGAAGATACCCACAGCATATTAAAGTGTGACTCATTCTGTATGTCTCTCCTTAAGCATGTGCTTAGAGACACAGCTGTTTTCTGAATGTTGGCTTTGTGTAGCAGTGTGAGGACTCACAAGAGACTATCAGCAGTGGCCACATCTGGAGATGGGGTAGGAAGGGAGAGGGTGACTTTTACTTTTTATTTAAAACAATTCTATGCTATCAGAATTTTTCTAACTCAGTGTTTACTTAAAAATATATCCACATACATGTTTATTTTTAGAACATTTTCATCACCTCAAAGAAACATGCACTCCTTAGCTCCTCCCCCTCCTGAATCAATCCTGCCTGTAGCAGTCACTTATCTACATTTTGTCTCTGTACACTTACCAGGTCTAGACTTTAAAGACAAAGACAGAGTAAGCAGTCTTTTGTGACTGACTTCGTTCACGGATTGTTTTTTTTCTTCTTTTTATTTTTGTTTTGAGACAGTTTCCATATATGTGTGTTTGTACGCGCGCACACACACACACACACACTGTCTTTGATCTCAAACTCCTAACGCCTCCCCCCCCCCCTCCCAGTGCTAGGATTATAGGCATGCACCATCATGCCCTGCTTATCTTGTTTGCAAAGGTTCAATTGTGTAACATCTCTCAGCACATTATCCCTTTGGGGATTTATGTGTTTATTTCCTTTGAGATACTGTGTGTATGTGCGTGTATCAGTATTGAGAATTGAATGTAGGGCCTTCAGTCCTGCTGTGCCTTCAAGTTCCTGCTGTTCCACTGAACTGCTCCCTCAGTTCTTAACTGTCTTTTCATATGTGATTGCCCATTTGTAAATATTGGAGAAAAATGTTTACTCATATCCTTTGTCATTTTGTCTTAATTGCTTAATTATTTTTAAATCATGTGCATGTCTGTGTATGTGGGTCACTATCCAGCTTAGAGAGTTTGGATCCTGGAGCTGGAGTTACAGGAGTTGTGAGCCACTTGATTTAGGATCTGGGAACTGAACTCAGGCCCTTGACAAAAAAAGCAGTGTGTTCTGTTGCCTGCTGAGGCCACATGTCTACTCCTATCTTATTATTTGCTGTGTGTGTGTGGGGGGGTTGTTTTGTTTTGTTTTTCAAGACAGGATTTCTTTATGTAGTCCTCCTGGCTGTCTTGGAGCTCACTCTATTGACCTGGCTGGCCTTGAACTCAGAGATCCATTTGCCTCTGACTCCAGAGTGCTGGGATTCTAGGCATGTGCCACCATTGCCTGGCTAAATTTCTTACTAGATATATGACTTTCAAATATTCCTTTTGTCTGCTATGTGGAGAATTATGCATGTCAAAAACAGTCATTTGATTTCAGAGTTAGGATATTTTAATAGAGTAGGGTATTTCAGATACCACTTCTGATATAAGGCTTTTTTGGTGCTTTTTTGCTTCTTTTCTTTATCAAGAAAAGAACATTCCCAGATCCTAGTTGTATCTTGATTACAAGATTTCTTTGTCATATCAAGTTGGCCATAAGGCAATGTCATTTTGTTAGGGATGACCTGTACTGGCATTGGTAAGTTCAAAAGTTTCTAATAAACACAGTCATAAGTGTTGACTACAGTGCACTCATTTGAAACCATGTTCAGTTTCCTGCATGCTTTCTTATGTGGGGTGGAGAGTTTGTCAGCAGGACTGCTGAGAAGCAGAGAAGCCTACAGGTAATGTCAACAGGCTAAGGAAGTCAGCAGTCAGAGCACAGGGGCCAGCATTCCAGAGCTAGGGACCTAGCAGGAGGTCTGAACCCAGGTGACTGGAAGAATGGGATGTTTGGTAGTCTCCTGTCCCTGAACACACAGAAGCTGAGGTTCCAGTTCACTCAAATACACTTTGAAATTGTCCCTCTACAAGTGGCACGTGGAGGGTTGGCCCTCAGGTTGACCCCTCTGGGCGACAGACCAGCCATAGACTAGCTCAGGCCTTGAGAAACCATGGTTGTAGCCTGCCAGAGGACAGTGGGCCTGGGAGAAAGAGGGGTTCCTGTGCAAGGGGGCCTGTCTGTTGCAGCAGCTGGGTACATGGTGAATTTGTCCCGACTCAGATACTCTAGGTAGTTTGCTGCTCTGCAGGCACACACACTGCTGCTTTGAGGCTCTACCTAACAGCTCCTGAGAGCAGATGAGGCCCCTGACAGCTTTCTCTTTGAAATTGCCCTCACATCTTATCAGCCATGCAGCTACTCTTTATGAACTGGCAAAGGCAGACATCAAGGTTTGTCATCCCTTAGAACTCACACAGAGCCCTTTTGAACTCCCAAAGATTTTCATGTAGGTTTGACAGTCCAGACCCCCAACAAGTCTTATCAGCTGAGTTTTTCTTTTCTTTGAATGAATGGTAGAGATTTCTTTGAAGGACTTGATGGAGCCCTACTGCCTCATGAGCAGACTATCAAATGAGATGGGAGGAGTCACCTTTGTTTTGGGGACATGAAAAGTTCTTATTTGAACAAGAAGGGGAAAGTCCACATTCCCTGGTTAACAGGAAGAATTGGCTTGCTTTCTCCTTTGAGGCCGGAAGAAAGGAGTGTCCCTATTCTAACAGGAGAAGAAGGACCTTTCTTAGAAGAGAAAGCCTTAGTTGGTGATCCAAGAATCCTTTTGTACACAAGGAAAGCAAGGAGCTGTGGCCCTGCAAGAAGGGCTTGAAGGCGTCTGCGTGGGGAGGGAGTACCCCTCCCCTGAACCTTGTTGGTGGACCTCACATCTACCTGCCTCTGATCTCTTCTCTACTTTCCAGTCTGTCTGTGTTGTTGTTGTTGTTTGCTTTAAAATCACAGTTCAGCTCTCTTGTGGTTACATAATATCTTTCTCGATGGTGGTCAGAAAAACCAATTAGGAACTTTTTTCTTTCATTTTAAGGTTTTTATTTTATGTGTATAAATGTTTTGTCTGCACGTATGTAAATATACCATGTATGTGCAATGCCTGCAGAAGCCAAAAAGATGGTGTAAAATCTTCTGGAATTACAAGTCACAGATGGTTTTGAGCCGCCACATGGATGCTGGGAGCCAAACCGAGGTCCTCTGTAAGAGCAAGTGTGCTCACTCACTAAGGGCGTCTCTCTGGCCTGGTGCACAAGCTTCCTTCCTCCCTTTGTTTTTTCCTTTTCTCCCTCCCTCCCTCCTTCCGCCCCTCATTCTCTCCTTCCTTCCTTAAAGGTCTCAATCTCTTTATTTAGTTTTTATTTTGTCTATGTTTGTACCAGCATGAGTTTATGTGCACCATATGTGTGCAGGTTCCTGTGGCGGCCAGAGGGATATCTTATCTCCAAAGCTGGAGTTGTAGGTAGTTGTGAGCTGCCATGTAGTTGTAGGACCTCTGCAGGAGCAACAGGGAGCATTTCTTTAAGCTGCATTATACAACCATTTTAGGGTTGAAACTGCTCACTGTCACAAAATCAAAAGGCTGTTTGCTCCAAAATTGATCCGCCTTTCCTTACTCACCGGTGTCTGAAAGCTTTTCTGAATACCCATCCCCAGCCAATGACATAAAACTTTATTTCTGCTGCGGTTTTGTTGTTTTTACAATTGGAGCAGTCATTTTTAGTTTCATTGTTGACATTTATAGCTGTTGTTAAGTGTGCCCTCAGTAGATACATGCAACAGCCCTTACTGTCGTGTTCTTACTCTTCTTAACTTTAGACTGCTCTGGTTATACAGAAATATTCCAAGCCAGGCAGTGGTGGCTCACATATTTAGTCCCAGCACTCGTGAGGCAGAGGCAGGTGGATCTCTGAGTTTGAGGCCAACCTGGTCTACAGAGGGAGTTCCAGGACAGCCAGGGCTACACAGAGAAACCCTGTCTTGGAAACAAAAGAAAAAGAAAAAAGCTCAAATAAACAATTTTATTAGTCAAAGGCATAGTCTCTCTTCTCCCTGCAGTACTGAGGATCAAACCCTCTATGCAAGTATTCTCTCACTAAGCAATATCTGCACCCCCTCAGTTTTTTGTTTCTCTGTTGTAGCCCTGCCTGGCTGTCCTAGATCTTGCTCTGTAGACCAGGCTGTCTCAATCTCATAGAGATCCACCTGCCCCTGCCTTCCAAGTGCTGGACTTAAAGGTGTGAGCCACTGCTTTCTTGTTCCATTTTTGAATTTTCTGAAATCTTTTATGAAAGCCGTCAGCTTCTCAGGCATATATATCCTAGCTAAAATTGTCTATATTTTATTTTCTACTGCATTTAGAGAACGATTTTAGCCATATATCCTCCTCTGCTTCTAGATTTCCAGTAGCCCATTAGTTGGAATCAAATTGCTATCTATGGTGATAGACACCATGCTCCACAGGTGGAGAGACTCCGTTATCCCAACACGAACAGTGGGCTGTTGGGTTACTAGAGGTGATGACTTCTCTCCAGACTCTCACCAGGAGTAGAGCTTTTCAGCTCTTGAGGTGAAGAGCAGGTGAAGCAGGCTCTCTCTCTCAGGCACTTGCTCAATTGCTCGTGGGTACTGATGTTTGTTGTACATACATGTGGCTCCTCATTCCCACTTTTCAACAGCAGTCTGTCCGTCCGTCCGTTCTTTCGCCTTCCTTCCATTTCTTCTTTTTTCAAGACAGGGTTTCCTCTCTGTAGCCCTGGCTGTATTGGAACTTGCTTTGTAGACCAGGCTGGCCTTCAGAGCAGAGATCCGCCTACCTCTGCCCCCTGAGTGCTGGGATTAAAGGGATGGGCCACCATGCCCCACTTCACCCTGTTTTCTTACACATTTCAGGGCCACCAGCCCAAGGTCCTCCCACACCAACCATCAATCAAGAAAATGCACCACAGGCTTGCCCATAGGCCAATGGGGAGGAAGATATTTTCTCAGTTGAGGTTTCCTCTCCCAAAACGATGCTAGCTTATGTCAAGAAGCTTATGACATGAACTGGCCAGCACATATTGGAAGAATCAAATAGGCTTGCACTTCCTAGCAAGAATAAGGAATTAGTACTGGAATTTGCATTACTCTGTTGTTTGTCTATTGTATTTCTGCTTCAGTTTCCTTTCACCAGTTAGAACTAAGCTCAGTACATTTTCTTTCCTGAATTCTAAAGTTATTTGTTCCAGGAATCAATTAAATGTAGAAGCTTTAACTCACATTCCAAATGTGAGCAGAACAAAAGCTCTTTATGTTCATTGCACTTGGAGTCAGCTTTAATGCAGTGCTTCTTAGTCACTGTCTTTGTCTGCCTGGCTTGATACTGTATGCTAAGAGACATTCTTTGAACTGAAGATTTAACCAACTTCTTTGGGTTGGTGTGGGCACTAAATTAATGAGCTGAGTTGATCGCTGTGAGCTCCTTGGATTCTGACTGAGATGAATTTGAGTTCTTTATCTGCAGTATCTTGTCCTTGTGACTGGCATTGAGCCCACTGCTTCTCTCTGGCCACTTCCACAGGGCTATGTCCCCAGGAAAGAACTGCATTTGGTAGGAGCTGCTACTGTGACTTACTTTTTTCCTTATTTTGACCTGATAACTGACAAAAAGCAACACAAAGAAGGAAGGATTCATTTGGCCAGGATTTCAGTGAATACCATGTATCCTGGAGGGACATCATGGTGGGAAAGGCATTTTGCAGATGGCTCCATGGTGGGAGGAGCACCTGGCAACAGCTTGCTTGAATCTCAGCTGATCAAGAAGCAAGGACAAAAAACAAGGCCAATCTATAAAACCGTAAGTTCTGTTCCCCACAGACCTATTTCCTTTTGCTGGGTCCCACATTCTAAAGTTCTGAAACAGCACTGCCATCTGGAGACCAAGTAGTCAAACACAGGAGCCTCTTGGGGAGTGAGGCGTTTCACATTCAAACGGTGACAGGGAGTTTTCTTAAATCTTGCATAAAAAAGAAACAGCTACAACAAGGTCAGTAGTTAGAGAGCCAAGAAATAAGTTTAGCTCCAAAGTTCGAGACTTTATGGAATAAATGAGATGGGGGTGGGAGTGTGGAAGCTGGCTCGTAACTAGGTTGCCGGCATGGCCTGTGCCCCTCACCACTGAGGGAACATTCTTTGTAGCCTCCTGCTGTCTCCTTCACCTTTCGCCCCCCTTCTTCCTAAAAAACTCTTAGTGGCAGTACCTTAGGTACTGCACTGTTTCCTGAGATAATTTCTTACCCCTGACTCCAGCTCTGGTGCAAATACAATTGAAGAAGTAAAGAGTGCATGCAGCTAAGGTTAAACTTGTAGACTGCGGTGCTATTGGCTGCCACTGCTACCTACTGGTTACTGTGTGCTGAGTGTCTGGAGGACAGTGATGTTATAGTCAGCCTACTGCTCAGGCAGCGGATTGGATTCCAAGAATCTCAGGATGGTGTCGGCCACGGTTGAAGACCGAACCCAAGAGATGGCAATGGTATCGAGCAAACAGTGCCAATTTGGCTGGGTGGGGGAAGGGTTGGGAGGCAGGGTTGTTCTTGAACCTGCCAACTCCTGCTTCTTGGTAGCCATGCATTGATTCCTGCTTGTTGTGAGAAAAGAGCCCAGTGACATTCCATCTGCATCATGAAGAAGTGGGATAGTGGTTATTACTTGTTATCTATCAATTTTTATTTCAACTTATTATTATGGAAAAACATGGAAAAAGATTACCACTTAACCATTTGTAAATGCGCAGTGGCAGGAGCATTATGGACTGAGCCCTCTCTCTAGCACGATTATCCTTTGTTATTTTTCAATTTGTGTTTATTTTGTTTTATGTGTACTAGTGTTTACCTGCATGTGTGTGTGTACATGTCATGTGATTGGTGTTCAAGGAAGCCAAAAGAGAGCAATGGGTCCCCTGGAACTGGAGTTACAGATGGTTGTGAGCCACCACGTGGGTGCTGGGAATAGAACCCAGGTCCCCTGGAAGGGCATTTAGTGCTCTTAACTGCTGTGCCATCTCTCCAGTACCACCATATTTACTTTTTAAAAATGGTTGGGTTTTTTTAGTTGTTATTGTGTATATGTGAGTGTGTATCTGTGTGTATGTGTATGCACGTGTGTACCATGGTTCATTCCCTGCAGTCAGATGCCAACTGGTTGAGTTGCTGCTCTCTTCCCACCTTTATGTGGATTTCAGTGACTGAACTCAGGTCGTCAGGCTTGTGTGGCAAGTACTTTTATAGTATCCTTTTTTGATTGCTCTTGCTTTTCAAATAATTAAAACAATTTTATATCTAGGGAAATGGTAGTATTTCATGATGTTCTATTATCAGAGTGTAATTGAGTACCATGGACATGGAAGTTCTCTCCCTTTCTTTCTTTCTTTCTTTCTTTCTTTCTTTCTTTCTTTCTTTCTGAGGAAGGTCTCATGTATCCTAAGATGGCCTCCTGTTCACTGTGTAGTGAAGGAGGATCTTAAGCCTCTGAGTGCTGTGAGTACAGGCATGTCCCACCACTCCTAGTTTTATGCCGTGCTAGGACCAGACTTTAGGGCTTTGCGTGTGTGCTGGTCAAGCACTTTGCTAATTTGAGTGGCATCCCCAACCCTTGGAATTTTTAAATACTGGAGCCAGTTCTGCAGTTTCATACTATAGAGTTGGATTCCTTGTAATCTTTCTGTAACAGTTGTAGGCAGTGGAGGTAGGAGCTTCTCTTGGACTCTCAGAAGGTTCTGGAGCAGTGGCATTAGCTAGGAATGGCCCAGAGATGATGCTACTGAGATGACAGATGAAGGAGGAGGCAGCTGGTGAATGACAGGATGGGAACTCAACTGTGACTGAGAAGTGGAGTGGGAGGCTGAGTACCGCAGGAGTGTATTTTCTCCATAGTCTCCACCACTATCAGTTTTACTATGTAAGTGTCATGAGGAGTGAACAGAGTTGGTTCTTAGCTCTCCCATTAGATGCTGTGTCCTGTGGGGCAGAGCTATGGACAACTTTTTCTCTTCAGTGCTTACCATGTACTAAAAAATGTATTCGGTGTTCACCAGAGGTGAAAGGCTTTGTGACCATTTCTTGAATATTTGCCATTATGCTGTGTGATCACAAATAGTTCTAGGTTTTATTGAATTTAAGATGCTGATGCTAAGAGATACAGTTGTATAGCATTAAGAAAAAAAGAACCAGCATATGCCTTTAATCCCAGCACTTGGGAGGCAGAGGCAGGTGGATCTTTGAGTTACAAGACAGCCAGGGCTACACAGAGAAATCCTGTCTCGAAAGAAAGGAAAAGAAAAGAAGAGGAAAGGAAACCAAACCAAAAACAACTAAATGCAACCCAGCTGGGATGTGTCTTCCTGGAGATAGCTTAGCTCCCCCAGGTTGGTGGCTCAGTCCTCAAGGCTGCTGCCTGCTTGAGATGCCAGTAACAACTGCAGGTTGTTTTACCTGTGCTTCTGATGGCCTGTTCTAAGTTGACATCCCCCACCCCATGTCTGGACTTCCATTTCTTCACTAGAGTGGCTGATAGACCTTTGGGAACTCTTGGTGTTTACTGGCTTATAAAGGATTACAAAGGATGCCAGATGATTTATACAGAGAGCAAGAGGTGGGGGAGGGTGTCCTGCCCCCTCCAAACATACTTTTTCCTGAAACTGGCTAAAATGTCATTTTGGAGACTTATGCTTGATTTTGGGCCTTTGGTGCTAAATTTAATCTTTAGTCTGTTATCTGTGTCATCCCCCACACACTTTTTAAGAGTTTGGGACAGACAATGGGTGAATGGCAAGATGGGAACTAAAAAATGACTGAGAAGAGGGTGTTGGAAGAGGCTGGACAGATGGCAACTGGCAGAGGGCTGAATCCAGAATCCCCCCCGCCCCCCATCTTGTCTTGACAACCAGCACCTCCCTAGCCTGCCAATATCAGCTGTGTCATTAGCACCTTTTGTAGGGGCCAGGGACTTAAGATTTACCTGCCAGGTAAAAGGGACAAAGACCAAATGTGTATTTCCTGCTACCTCATTGTGCTGTGTTTGCTTACCGGTGTTTGGAACTTACTGTGAACTGCCTTTGTGGACAGCGAGTCTCATCCTCATTGCTGAGGGTTACTGCTGTTCTTTCCTAGAAACAGGTTGATTGCTTCATGTCTTTCCCCTGTGTACATGCTAAGAAGTGATTCCCTCCTCAGCTACTCCCCAGCCCTGCTCTGTGTAGTTGCAGATGTTTACGTGCTCTGTGTAGTTGCAGATGTTTACGTCATGTACCTTTCTTGATCCGGAAGGATTTAACAAAGACACTTCAGATCGGAATGATTGTCCTGCTCCTTTTGGTGTTTGCTTTCTTCCTAACATCTGTTACACTTCATCTCCTCCAGGAAAGTGATCTCAGCACACCTCTGGGTTAGACTTCCTCTCCTCTGCCCCCATTCTCACAGTGGGATATCTTTACTCAAGAAAGATCACCCAAGTCCTTCCTCAAGTCTGCTGTTAACAAAACATACTCCTTGTCTCTAAGGAACTTAGAGGCTTAAGATAAGCAGGGAGGAGACCTGATAACTGCTGAAATGGGATTGCTTGTTTGTAGCAAGCATTATGTATGCTAAAGCACTTTTCATCCACTGCACTATGTCAGTAATCACATGGTCTCCAAGTTACCCGAGAAAACGGAGAAAGAGACCTTTTGAGATTTGCTCAAGGTTAGCTAATTTGTTACTAAAACCTAGGCCAGGAGCCCACACCCTTCCCACGCTTCTCTCAGCCTTTGTCCTGTTTGTACTCTTAATTTCCAGGTATTTTTATTTAATACTTATTAAACTAGAAATAAAATTAAAGTGAAAGAAATAAAACAGGGTGGACTTAGTGTGAATTGCTTGCTTATCACCTGTGAGGTCCTGGGTTCCACTTTTCCTTCAAAGTACAAAACATCTTTCTAGAAATTAAAACTAAGAGGAGGCATGCAGGGTTGTGTACAGTCTGCAAGGACATCAGCATAACTGCCTGGTCCCAGTACTCCCATGGCTAGGAGCATCTGAGTATAAAAAGAGTCTCTAATTCTTGTATGAGAAGGACATTACTGCATATCTTTTGTGATATTTTTACTAAACATATATATCTTGAATCTCACCTCAGGGAAACGTCAAATAAACTGAAGACCATTCTATATGTGTCAAAAGTGTCAAGGTCAACGAAAGCCAGGAACAGGAAGCTATTGGAATGAAGTAGGCACAGGGACATGGCAGTGAGCACACACAGAGAGCACACACAGTGGGCAGTGTTTGATGCAGGATTGCATCAGAGCCAGGGAGAAAACCGTTGTTCCTTTGGCTGTTAAGGACAGTAAAATTGAGTTGATGAAATCCTAGGAAGTGTGTGAGCAAATGGTCTTGTGCCTCTAAGACAGTGTTCTCAGTTTTAGGAACTAGTTACTTAGGAATGTGGAGGTAAGGTGGATGATGGAGCACCTGTAACTCTAGTCATTTCATGAGACCAATACAAGAGGACCATGTGAGCCTCAGGGTTTTGAGACTAGCCTAGGTGATTTTTTTTCCCTAGACAAGGTTTCTCTGTGTAATAGTCCTGGCTGTCCTGGAACTCACTCTCTATATCAGGCTGGCCTCGAACTCACAGAGGTTTGCTTGCCTCTGCCTCTCAACTGCTGGGGTCAAAGCCATGCACCACCATCACCTAGCTTAGTCTGGGTAATTTAGCAAGACCCCACTTTAAAAAGGGCAAAGAATCAGTGATTGTAACTTGCTCTAAAATGGTTGAGGTGAGAAGAGAGGAGAGGAGAGGGGAGGGGAGGGAGAGGAGAGAAGAGGAGAGGAGAGTGTAACAGTAGAGATAGTGCAGTAGAAACTCTTGCCATGTAAACATGAAGGCTGGAGTGTGGGTCATTTCTACTTTCCACATGCTGAGAATGCAGGCTTCCACTCCTGGGCCTGGCTTTTACATGGGTTTTGAAGACTCTAGCCACTTTGCCATATCCATTGTTTCGGGAACCATTGACTATGGTGGGGGCAGTGTGGGGCAGGGTGAGGAAGGCAGAAACAGGGCATTCATGGGTTTTCATGCAGGTAGCTGCTTGCAGTTCGCACATGACAGTTCCTGAGTTCAAGTTAGTTATGGTATCCTTCACTGGGCTTTATTTTGATGTAGATATTTGAGTTTGTGTGTTATAGGAGCATTCATCTCATCTTATTTTTATTAATAATGGAGAAAACTCTGGTGGATGCTGGCCAGCAGTCTTTCCTGTCTGACTGCTGCCTTCCCCTGTCTACTTTGATGGAAGTGGCTAGAAGTGGATCAAGCATGATGACTGTCCTGTGATGTGGGATGCCAGTGTTTTATGCTTCTCAGCAAAAAGGAAGAGTATCACCTTATAAAGAGTCGGTCTTCCTGGGCTGGAGAGATGGATTAGTGGTTAAGACCACTTGCTACTCTTGCAGAGGACACCTGCGTTCAGTTCCCAGCACCTATATGGTGGCTTACAACTATCTGCAACTCCAATTTTAGGGACTATAATGGCCGCTTCTGCTCTTTTCAGGCACTAGGCACACATGTAGTATACATACATACAGGCAATCAATCATACATACAAATACGTAAATCTTTTTAAAAATACGTTGTTTTAAAATTTTTACTTATTTTCATTCCATGTGCATTGGTGTTTTGACTGCATGTATGTCTTTCTGAGGTGTTGGGGATCCTCTCGATTTGGAATTACATATAGTTGTGAGCTGCCATCTGGGTGCTGGGAATTGAACCTAGGACCTCTGAAAGAGCAGCCAGTGCTCTTAACTACTAATCCATCTCTCCAGTCCCTAAAACTAAGTTTTTAATGCCGGTGGTGGCACATGACTTTAATCCCAGCACTTGGGAGGCAGAGAACAAGTATATTTCTGAGGTCAGTCTGATCCATAGAGTGAGTTTCAGGATAGCAAGGGCTACACAGAGAAAACCTGGCTTGAACCCTTTCCCGTCCAAAAGATAAATATAATCTTTTAAAGAGTCTTATCTTGGGGTTGGAGAGATGGCTCAACAGTTAAGACCACTGACTGATCTTCTAGACGTCCTGTGTTCAATTCCCACCAACCACATAGTGGCTCATAACCATCTGTAATGGGATCTGATGCTCTCTTCTGGTGTTTCCTGAAGACAGCTATATCATACTCACATAAAATAAATAATTTATAAAAGAGTCTTATCTTAGAAAGCAGAGTCTCAAAGCCCAGACTTCGTGTGTTGGTGTTTGGAAAGGCTTGATTGCTCATTGTTCATTCCTGTTCTAACCTGTAAGAATGGAAGACTGATTGTGAGCTGAGAAATTCAGTTTCTTTCATGAGCAGTTATTCCTTGTTTTGCCATTTTTATTATTCTGCTCTTCATTTTGAGTAGAAACGGTAGTATGCACGAGGTCATGTCTAGTCTAGCAGGAGAAACCCTGGACTAACTAGCCTGGTCTACAGAGTCAATTCCTGGACTAACCAGCCTGGTCTACAGAGTCAGTTCCAGGACAGCCAGGGAGGAATACACAGAAAATCCATGTCTCAAAACAAAAACAAAAACAAAAAAACAAAAAAAAATCAAAACAAAACAACAACAACCAAAAAAATTGGAGTATACATCAATCAGATTAGAGCATCTGTTACTTAACTATAGCTAATGCACAGGAAAATAATTTTTCTCAAAAGAACTAAGATTGCCTTCAATATTTATAATGAGGCTTGCATTCTATATATAGTTCCCATGTATATACATATATATAGACATACATCTAATAATTGTCCAAAATATAGCAGATATGCATTACATAATAGTATTGCCACAAATAATCCATTATTCTTACCCTATGTGGTTGAAACTAGCTTATCAAAACATAGCCATCCACTTAAAGCTTGGTCCCTTTCCTGTCTTTTCTCAGGGGTGCAGCAGAGACCTTCCTGCCCTGCATGAGCACATGTATACAGGGTGTACAGGACAGATGAGTGTTCTCTGTCCTGCGCTGCTGCTGTAGGTGGTTCAGACTTGGAGCTGTCCAACAAGGAGAAGATGGATCCCAAAGATGAAAGCTCTCATGTGTGGCCAACGTCTGCAGACCATGAACAGAACACTGCACAGGTGAAGGACAGCCTCTTCCAGCTCACTGTTGGCAGCAGTGTTTCAGTTGGGTAGATGCCGACAGCTAAAGAAATAGCAGTGTGTCTCTATAGTAACTGGCTGGGAGGGAGTGGGCATGAGACCTTGCTTGGAGAAGTAGGACTGCATTAGCACTTAGCCTCACTGAGGCGCTTTCATGTGAGGAGAGCTCATCCACCCATAGGCTTCACCTCTGCACCCTGCTGTTCGATGCTGCTTTACTCCGTACCCTCCCTATCTGTGCCATTGATCCAGAAAACCTCAAGCCTTTGCTGGCTGGTTTTGTGGCTACTTTTACCTTAGCCAGTGGTGGGTTTCGTTCTCCATGAGTAATGAAACCTAAGGTTTGTTTATAAAGGAAGTGATCTTTCTTCTCTTCTAAGACACGGTCTTATCTAGCCTGGGACTCTCTATAGAGTCTAGACTGGCCTCCAACTCATAGAGGTCTGCCTGTTCCTGCCTTCTAAGTGATAACAGGAGACAAGCTAGGCCCATAAACTCAGTTTTAAACAATATGATAAACATGAGGTTTTGATCCAGTTTTTCACTAAATTGTATGACCATAGTACCATTGTCAAATCAGAAAGTTTACCTTGAAAGATTTGAATGTGCAAATTATTACTTAATTTAAGAAATAACCAACATTGTAGTAAGTAATCATGCTTGTATAATATGACTTAAAGGTTACCGTCAAAAATTTAGAGAACGTGATTCCAGAGATGTTTTTAGCAGAATAACTGAGAACACTGCTTTTCTCATGGAAACTGTTTTGATGACTACTTTCATTAATTTATATACTGCATTTATCCAAAAGTAGGAGAAAAGGAGAGGAGTGGGACAGTTGATCTCTATGAGTTCAAGGACAGCCTGGTCTACTTAGTGAGTTCCAAGCAGTCAGGCTACATAGTGAGACTTTGTGTGTGGGGGTGGGGGTGGGGGTGGTGGGACAAAAGGAAATGTTTTTGTAAGGTTCTGTATTTTGATCATAGTCCCTGCCTGTGGGGACCTGTGGTCAAGAGCCCCCTTGCATTCTTTATTTCCAGTTTTTTCTGCTCCTAAGTTCTGTAAATTCTTATTGTAGACTGAGTGAGGAAAGTCAAGCAGGAAAGCTTAGCCTTCTTTTTTTTAGGAAAATGTTTGTCCCCCATTTTAAAGCTTTGGTATGAACGAGAAAGTTGAAAATTGTAAGATTATAAATCTGAAGTCACAAGATTACCTCATGGCAATGAAAGCTGTGCAGATATGCTGTGAGTCTAATTTCCCCCATGTGTATGCTTTATCTTCAGGCGTAAATTGAAAGTCTATAGAAGGCAGACTAATCACTTAGCAGGAAATCTGTTGTGTTCCTGTGGTGCTCAATTACACTTGGCCCCTAGCACTCTTTCTGGGCATTAAGTTAGTTTATGTGTCATCTGTGAAATCTATTACTTCTTACTGGAGAAAACTGCCTTAGAAATGTTAGGACCAGTGGCAAGTCAGTAAGAGTAAGGATGCCAGCCCAGGATGTCTGCACATCAATTATTTCTGCCCCAGATGTGTGCTGTGGTTATCCACCTGTAGACTTTCCATATCAGGGACAAGGCACATGCCATGCTGGGGCCTCCACAGAATCAGTCTTCCATTGCTAACCACTTGGAGAGGACTTTCTACAACTCAGTTCTTTTAGTTCTCTAGGTCTTAGGACACAGACAAATACTTCTCTGTGGACACCTGAACCACTTGACCAGAACCACTTCAAAGTACTTCATTTCCTGCTTCTCTACTTAGCTAGCAAGGAGGAGTTGCACCACATCCATTGATTCAGTGACATTCCTGATTTACTCCATGCAGTATGTCTTTCACATATGAAACAGCATGCAGGAGTGAAAGTCACCTTATTTTAATATATCTGGTGAAAAGCAGTATTCATTATAAAATAGAAATTTTATGATGTGTTGAAAGCAATTGCTTTTAGGTCTATATCACAAAGCAATGTGTGTTTTGTATTTTAACAGTGGTGTCATGCAGCAATCTACAGTTGCTGTTCCAGGATCAATTAATTGCCCCCTTGTGAGTCACCAGAAGTTATCTGTTTGCATTGGGTTTTTAAGGCAAGAGAATTCAAGTCAGCTCTCTGACATTAAGCAGTAAATTACCGACAAGGTCTGTGCATCCTGCCTTCTGGGCTCCAGCTCAGCATGGGTGAAGGCACATTGGGCTTCCTTTCCTTGCATTAGGGGTGTTTCAGCTCAGCTGTGCTTAGTTGGCCACATGCCTTTGTGAGTTTGATTTTGCTTTATAAAGACAGATGCTACATACTTGACTGCTTTTTCCCCAGGTGCACTTTGTTCCGGATGCCGGAACTGTGGCTCAGATTGTATACACTGACGACCAAGTCCGTCCACCCCAGCAGGTGGTGTATACAGCAGATGGTGCCTCCTACACGTCAGTGGACGGTCCAGAGCACACACTGGTGTACATCCACCCGGTGGAAGCTGCACAGGCATGTGAAAGATTGTTTTTGACTTGTTTATTAATTAATATGCCAATTACTTATGTTTGCTATGGATCAGTTGTTCTCCTAGATATTTGGTAAATATTCAGATATGATTTACACTATCAAGGAGTATATAACTAATTTGGCAATGAAAGAAATGGTACATTTTTTAAAATTAAATGCAGAAATGAGTTAGAACTCCAGTCTCATGGCAGCCTTTCTCTCCAGTGACCACTGAAGTGGTTGTCAATTTGTTACCTTTACTGTGTTCTGTATATTATTACATAGTGTAAAGCAAAATCAAAGTTGGCTCAATGAAAGCATACAGATGATTTCAGTTAAATGTGTGAGCAAAGCATCCTACTACCAGCTTATGCTATTGTTGGTCAGTAACTTAATGGTTTATAGGACTATACTAGAAGTCATGGTGTATATATTCACAAACGCTTTACAATATAGCTTTTAGTTTTTGCCACTGACTTGGAGTTTTTAAAAGACACAAATATTCCACAAATGTACACTTTACAGTGTCCAAAGTGTTTATCATGTGTTACATGTATACATGTGTTTCAAAGAGTACATGTGCACAGGTCCCATATACCAGGCCCACACAAGCTAATGAAGGCTGAAGCTATAGTCGATCAGTATGCAGCACTTTGTGCTGTTGTTATTTCTTCATTCCATGTTGCGTGTTAACCCAGACCTTTATGTATGCTAAGTGCCTGCTCTACCTCTGACCTTTATGTAGTGTTGGCCCCACAGAGCTTTTCTAAGTAGTCCTGGCCCGGTTGGAACTCACTATTATGTAGATGATCCTGGCCTTGAACTCACAGAGATATGCCTTCCTCTGCCTCCTGAGTGCTTTGGGTAAAAGCATGTACCACCATGCCTGGCTTCATTTGTTGCTTGTTTGTTTTGTTTTTTTAAGATTTATTTTATTTATTGTATATGAGCACTCTATCTTTGTGTATAACAGCACACCAGAAGAGGGCATCAGATCCCTTTATAGATAGTGGTGAACTACCATGTGGGTGCTGGGAACTGAGCTCTAAGAGAGCAGCCTGTGCTCTTAACTGCTGAGCCATCTCTCCAGATCCTTATTTTGTATAAAATGCATATTTTTTGTAGTAGGATTCTTGTCATAAAATTGTCCTTGTGTAATATTTCATTAGTTCTAAGAAAAAATGAGATTCACCCCATGAATACATTCCCAGTCTGTACAGAGATTACATTGTCAAATGTTCACGTGGTACTGTTGGGACACCTGGGTTTAGTGCTAGCCCCCTGCCTGTATTGAAGTACAGGCAGCATCTGTGTAGAGTGGCCTGTACATAAGTGCTAGTTTATTATAATGTCAAGTAAATGCCCGAAGTTCCATAATTTCTAAAATGTCAAAGTGAAGAAATCTCAACTTCTTGCATCAGTTCCTCTGGAATTCAGACTTAGCCAGTTTTTATTCCCATAGGTTTATGAAAGTATTGAGCAAATCAAAGTCTTTCAAAAGACTGATGGATTAGAGATACTGACCCTGTCTTAGCTGTAACGTACGGAAATTCTCCGTTTCTAGTTGTTATGTGTTTATCATGGTTAAGGTTCCTAATTGCCATTATTGTACCCACTGGCTTTATTAAAAAAGAATTCACGGGCTATACATTCCATATATGTTCTTTCTACTTTTCTGATGATAAACACGGGTTCCTGTTGAAATACCTCATCAACCTGGGTTCCTGACACTCCGATGTGCTCTTGCCTCTCAGTCCATTTTCATCCACTCCCACTCACAGGGAAACCTGTGAGTGGAATTCAGCCTGAGTGATGTACTCCGTTCATGGCATGTCTTTTATGTTAGCATGATGTGCCTTTTTAATTAGCTGTGACATTCAACCTCGAGGGGCTTTGCTTGAGAGTAGAATACTGAAGTCTGTTCTCCTTTTGAGATGGTTGCTTCTTCAGTCTCTGGAGCCTTGTGAATGAAAGGTTGTAGCCAGGTGCAAGCATACTATCTTTATCTCCTGCATTAATGAAGGATTACTAGCTGTGAGTCAAGATAACTCTCCTAAGAGTTGGTGCTTAGCTGAGTCATTTTTTCCTGTGTAGGTGAGCAGTCTAATCTATTGATATGTTTGTTTTTCTCTAGACTCTGTTTACAGATCCAGCCCAGGTAACTTATGTCCAACAGGATGCCACAGCTCAACAGGTAATGAAAAGCCCTTCCTTTGTGGTCTTTGGTAGTAATATAGTGGCTGTCATGTTCCTGCAATGTCCTTCTATGCCTACGCTACCTTGAGTGTTTGGGTTTTGTATGTGCATTCTCCAACTTCTTTAATGAAAAGAAAGCAAAACAGAATACAATACTAACGCACTACAGTCAGCATATGGGGTAGCCTGCTAATAAAAAGTGCGTGCTTAAGGAAGTTTTAAAAGGTAAGCATATATCATTGAGGTTGATGAGACAGGAGGATTGGTTGAGTCCACCTGGACAAGGCCAGCAAAATGGTAGTGACTCATTGTATCAGACACACATACACACAAACATAAGTAGAATGTTTGTTCAAGTTTCCAAACTTGAAAAGAATATTCAAAAGAATGATCATAAGGGTTTTGTTGTTGTTATTGACCTGGTGCCTCTATAACACTAGCACTTGGGAGGCAGAGGCTGGAGAGTCACAGGTTCTATGCCAGAGTGAGTTACATGGCTAGCCTTTGTTTCAGGAGAAAGGCAAGATGGAAGAGAGACAGACAGGGACACAAACAGAAACACGCATACCGTTATACCCTCTGGAAGCTGGCAAGCCTTTCATCCTGAGTTTCATGCTAAGGGAGTTCCTTGACAGTTACTTGAGAGAGAAATTTCTTTTCCTGACAATAAACACGTTTTTCATTTCCCTGTGAAGTATAGTTCTGGGTGGTTGCTGTCAATAGCAGCCTGAAAGAGACCTATGAGGAATGTTTTGATGGACAAACCAGATGGTGGCAAGTACCTCAGCTTTCCTGTGACTGCAGAGGGATGGCTGCTCATTATATGTCTCCTAGTGTTGTATAGTTTCTGATGTGTCATATCATGTGGTGTTCATCCCAGAAAATCAATCCTGAATCTGACCAAATCTGTTGAGTGTTCTGTAGCTGACAGGATGCGTGGCAGACAAACGGGATGAGTCAAAAGACTTTCTGGTGAAATCTAGCCTGTGGACTGCAGGAAAAATGAAATGGCCTGGGGTTTTGGGGTTTTGCTTATTTTGATTTTGAGACAGAGTCTTGTGTATTCTAAGCTGCTAGGCTTGAACTTATGTAGCTGAAGATGATTTTGAACTTCTGATCTTCCTGCCTTCACTTCTTGTTCACTGGGATCATAGGCATGTATCATCACACTTACTCTATGTGTCCTGGGGATCGAGCCCAGGTCTTCTGTGCATGTGAGGCAAACACCATATGATTGAAGCCACATCCCATCCAGATAACCTGTTTGGATTTTGTTGCTGAATTGTTTTGTTTTCGTTTGTTCAAGCATTCTACCACTGAGCTGTGTCCTCTGACTTTTCCCACAAATAATTACAAGGGAAAAAAGAGAAGGGGAACTAAGAGACTTGGATGGATCGGCAGTAAATGCAGCACAGTAAATGCTGTATATGGTTTTCATTTGGGTCCTGATTATATTGAACCAAGTGTAAAAAAAAGAGGAGACAACTGGGAAAAATAGCAACACTAAAAGATTTTTTAATTATACTAAAAAACAGTAAGTTCTTAGAAATGATAAAATGTAAACTATAAAAGTCACTGTATAGAAATATGTGTATATATAATACACACTGAACTATTTAAAGATGACAGTCTGTAAAACATGTAGGTTTTGCTTCACAGTAATCTAGTGAGAGGTAAAGAGGGTGGAAGATCAGTTAGTGTTTTGAATCTAAATGGCAAGGATGTGAAATTTGTTGCATTGTTCTGCTTGATTGGTGCATTTGAGATTTGTTCTTATGAGTAAGAAAACAGTTTTGTTTTGTTTTGTCTTGAGGTAGTGGTTTAACCTTGTAGCCTAAACTGGCCCTGGGTATGATATTCTCCTGCCTCAGCCTCTTGTGGACTGGGATTACAGGTATGAGGTACCATGTCTTGTTTAAGAAAACCATTTTGACAGCTCTTTGTTGGTTGCTCCTGGATACTAAAGGAGTTTCTATCCTGTCAGCTGTGTGCAGATGCCCATTTCCACCCTATGGCTGGTGTGCTCCTCTTCCTCTCAGACCCTGACAATCGGAAGGACAAATGGCATTTTGTTGTTTTACTATCCAGGCATGCTTTAATTGATAGTTTTGTTTTCATTTACACCTCAAAGAGCCCTTCATCTTCTCCACTCTCCTGAAATAATCTGGTCCTTTTATGTTCTGTATGAAAGGAAAATTGTATTTAGATAGCTCTATGAACCCTGGCCTTATAAAACAATGTGACTATAGGTGTTGGCTTAGAGCCTTGCTCGGGATTGTTCTTCCTGTTCTTCATGCTGGGGTCAAGTTCAGGGCCCTGTACATATGGAGTACACAGTACTACAGAGCCACATCCCCAACTCTGTGTGACTGTCTGTCTGTCTTAGTCTCTGTCTCTGCCTTTCTCTTTCTTTCTGCCTTAGCTAAAAGGCTTCTTTTTTGTTTTACTGGTGGAAAGATCTGTTTGAAGCTCTTTTTGTGTGTTCATTTCTTTGTCTTTAAGAGAGGTAGCAGTGGTGCACAGACATGGAGCACCCATTCCTCTTTATTTCCAAAAATTAGCATGTGTGACTTCCCACAGACAGAAATAATTGGGCTCAGTAGGAGCCACAAACCATTCTGTCTTACTCATTGCTGTCCAGTGTCATTTCCTGTTGCACTTCTCAGATGAACCGTGTCCTGAAATGCATCATGTAGATTTGGAATTAATCACAGGGTGGCATGAAGTAGAAAGTAGTAGAAGTGTTCAGTAAGTGTAGCAAATTCTTTCTCCTTTCACTGTTTGATTGTACAGTGGCGAAATGTACAGGGCTAGCAACTTCCTTTTAAATTCTTTTCTTCTGTGTAAACCAGGCACACCGGTCATCTACCCACTGCCTGGCCATTGCCAGGAGAGAATGTATTTAGCTTGTTGCCTAGTATTCAAGGACGGGCAAAGTAGGGGGTGTTTACATCGGTTGCTGCCTTCCTTGAATAGATTAAATTCCACAGGGGGCTATTGTGACATGGTGGAAAAAGCCAAGTGGTGGCAGAACTTGAATTTCATGTCTGCAGCTTGGGGGCTGAGACATACCTCATCTCAAAGGAACTTAGATACATACCTAGCTCAGTAAATGCCAGGGGAATTTGAATTAAATTAAATTGCAGAGCATCCCACTGTGTGTTCAGGTCTGTGCTGTCTACGTATAGACAGGTCTTACCCAGAAATGCTCTTTGATGCTTTCCCTGCTTTTCTCACAGTGCTTGTTGTGCTTCAGGTATTCTGTGGTTTTTTTGTTGTTGTTGTTGTTTTGTTTTTTGGTTTTTGGTTTTTCGAAACAGGGTTTCTCTGTATAGCCCTGGCTGTCCTGGAACTCACTCTGTAGACCAGGCTGGCCTCGAACTCAGAAATCCACCTGCCTCTGCTTCCCAAGTGCTGGGATTAAAGGCGTGTCACCACTGCCTGGCTGCTTCAGGTATTCTGTGTTCACGTCTGCTTCAGCATCAGTCCTCAAAGCTAACACTGAAGTGTGGGACCTGGGAAGGTTGTCATGACTCTTTTCATGCCAGTGTCTCAGCAGTGTCAAGAAGCCAGCAGCAACCTCGTTGAACCAGAGTTCTTGTAACCACATCTATTGAGAAAAAGTGTCTCACTGTAGCTTTAGAGTAACTCTTGAGTTGTTGAGTGTGTCTTTTTGGTGGGTTCTGCACAGAGACAGGCTCCATGGGGAGCTGAGGTGTGTGTATGCTGTGCTTCCATGGAGATAACATTTGTTGCTAACACTGGCCTGGAGCGTAAGTGACTTAGAGAAGGTGGAGTAGTAAACGGCTCAAGGTGATGAGTGGGAATGCAGTTGCTTCCTTCCCTGCAGGATGTGCTGAGGAGGCTGAAGAGGTTGTGCTGCTGGAACTCCCCTCATCTTTCTCTTTCCACCTTCAGGAGGGCATCGAGGCTGAGGCAGAGTATCTTCCTATCTCCCCCCCCCCCCCATTAAAAACAACATTCTGGAAGGCTCAGAGGTACAGAGATAGAATGTTGTGTAAAAGTCTAGGTTAAATGACTGCATGTTCAAACACATACAGGCCAAGCATGCAGCTACATGCCTGTTATCCCAGCTACTTGGAAGGTGGTGTTAGGAATCATGAGTTCAAGGCCATTCTGATGGCTCTTTGTTGTTTGAGACACAGTCTATCGCTTTATCCCTGGCTGTCCTTGAACTCACAGAGTTCTGCCAGTCTCTGCCTCCTGAGTGCTGGAACTAAAGTCACGTATAAACATGCCTTGCTATAATCTTTATGGCACACATGATGGGCTGGGTGTTAGGTCTGTCTTGTACTTTATACATTACAAAAGGTAAGAGTTGTGCTCTTTTCATAATTGAGAGAAAGGTTTTGTTTTTTATTAGAACAGAAAGGGGGAAGGGTTGTGGATGGGCCTGGTGCTGTTTGTATTTCGATGCTAATTTTGCTCTCCTTGGAGGAGCTGCAGACAAGGAAGGAGTCACATACTCAGGTGACTTCTTGTGAACCAATCCCTAATGAATAATCCCTAATGAATAAAGGAGCCAATCACTGGGCGAGTAGGAGGGACTTTGGGGTTGGAGAGGGGAAGAGAGGAGGAAGCAAAAGAGAGGGTCTTTTGGACGGGGATACTGTGAGGTCAAGGTGTAGCTACAAGTGTCTCCTGCCTTATGGTGAATCCACCAGGATTTGCCACCAGAGAAATTAGATTTAATAGGGCTTACACAATTAGGATTCTTGTTGTTGCACCCAGAGATTTAGTTACCATTGTTTCTGGAAAAAAAACAAAAAACAAAAACATGCCTGGCTACATGGGACTCTTAAAAAAAGAGTTGCCAGGCTTGGTGACTATGATGGTTTGGCCCAGGGACTGCCACTATTAGGAGGTGTGGCCTTGTTGGAGTTGGTGTGTCACTGTGGGTGTGGGCTAGAAGATCCTCATCCTAGCTGCCTGGAAGCCAGTCTTCTCCTAGCAGCCTTCAGATGGAGTTGTAGAACTCTCAGCTCCTCCTGCACCATGCCTGCCTGGACGCTGCCATGCTCCCACCATGATGATGACGGACTGACCCTCTGACCCTGTGAGCCAGCCCAGTTAGATGTAAGAGTTGTAAGAGTTAAGTCTTACAAGAGTTGCCTTGGTCACGGTGTCTGCTCACAGCAGTGAAACCCTACCTGAGACAGTGGCATATGCCCATAATTCCAGATTTTAAGAGGCAGTGGCAAGAGGCCTACAAGTTAAAGGGCAGCCTGAACTACATAGCAAGACTGACTTAAAAAATCAGGGAGGAGGATGTAGGAAATGCTGGGTATCTGTGAGTCTAAGTTCACTAAGTAATTTAGTCCACTACGTTGGCAGTAGAAAGGTGGCTGTCATATGCTGGTGTGGTCAGATGCTGCGTTCATAGACATGTGTAGCTCACTAGGGAATAAACAGGCAAGATGACCGAGGAGCTGGAAGTTTGACTGTATGAAAAATTATGGAATAAATTATGAATTTTGAGTCCTTGAATATTTGTATCACATGACAGAAACATTAGACTTTTCCACTGCACCTCAAGGGGAAAGGCCTAGGTTCTGACCAACAGAAGATGTGTGTGGACAGATGTGATAGCTTCTTCTCAAATGTACTGGCTACCTGGGGAGGAATTGAGGCCCAGAGCTGCTGGACAAGCGGACTGTGTCTCAAGTTGCAGTAGATGTTAAGAGCACAGGAGGGTCAGGGTATCAGATGTGGCTTGCTGGGGAACATGGTTGCATTTTGAAGGGAGACAAGGGAATAGCAAGCATCCTAGCAGGGGAAACCAGCATATGGACAGATAAAGGAAAACAAAGCGGGCACAGTTACATGGTTAGACAGCTAAGAAAGACATGGTTTAATATTGTCAGAAGAGGGGTACTGGCTGAAAGGAACTTAGGGTCGTGGATAGCATTAACACTCATTTTGCAGGGTGTCATTTATTTTCTGTGTGTGTGATGAGCAACATTACTCCTGTATGTCAGCTAAATGTTTGCTTATTTGCAACACTGACTTAAGCACAGGGAATATTCACTTCTTTCATTCTTTCCAAAACACTTAAGTCTTTCAGAGTGTTTCAAAGGAGAGCTATGAGCTATGAAGTTGTCCTAACCATGTGTTATACCCTGTGTTTAGTTTGAAAAGTAAAGTGGGGATGTAGTTTAGTGCTAGAACATTTGCCTTGTATGCCGAAAGCTCTGTGTTCCCTTCCCAGCACAGAAGACAAACCAAACCAAACCAAACCAAACCACTAAGGGAAATGAATAGTCCCAGATAATTGGGAGGCAGGAGGGTCACTTGAGTCTAGGAGCTTGGAGAGCTTGTCTGGGAAACATAGTAATTCTGTCTTTGAAAAGTAACAAGCTGGACTGGGGAGATGGCACAGTGGGAAAAATACTTGTTGAACAAGCCTGGGAACTGGAGTGTGGGTTCTCAGAACCCACATGAAAACGGGCAGGGTGCTGTGTGCCTGTAACCCCAGCACTGCAGGATTGATCAGAAACAAGCAGAGACCAGGAGCCTATTAGCCAGTCAGTGTGGCTAATTAATGACCTCAAGGTCAGCAATAGACCTTGCATCAAAAAATAAAATGCAGCAAGAGAGATGGCTCAGTGGCTAAGAGCATATACTACTACGCTAGAGGATCCAGGTTCAAATCCCAGTACTCATGTCAGGTGACTTACAACCCAGCTGCAAGGGGACCCATCCAGCATCTCTGGCCTCTGTGGGCACCTGCATTCATGGACATTGATGTAATAATGATTAAAACAAGATGGAAAGTGATTTTAAAAAAGCAACAGTCCAATGTTGATATCTGACCTGCATATATGCATGGAGAGGCAAGTGTAAGTATATACGTCATGTGTATACGTCACACAGACACAAGTTCCTAGAAAAGCAAAGTAATTGAAAAAGCCATATGTTCCTTTCCCTGCGTGATAGTCACTTTTAAAAGGAAGGAGGAACCCTTGCCCCAGATTTAATCCAGATAAAAAGACTGAAGATTTTACAAGCAACCCCTGCAGGAGGCAATGGAAAGATGCTATGTGTGCACCTGAAGTCTCTCGGGAGGTAGGGCAGGCAGGTCCATTAAGCCAATGTGAAATGTCTTGTACAAACAAGGAGTTGGATTAGATTAGAACCTCTTTACTGGTGTGTGTCAAAGATGTCTCAGTCTGCCCAGATATGAGGCAGAAGGTGAGCAGGCAGAATTGAGCTTAAAAGCCAAGGGCATTAGACGTCTGAAAGTAAGTTAGGCTCTTGGATAAAGTTGCCTGTGATAAAAACTGTCTTTTTCAGAGCCTTGCAAGCAACTAGTGTAAAAAATATGTTCTGTCATGGGTGTATTTGTTGTGCTTGCATGTGGGTCCTAGTTTGCTTAAAAGAGGTGCCTGCTTGCTCTGTTCCTTAAGCGTCTGTCCAAGCCTCATTACCTGTACGTAACCAGGTGCTGCCTTCCATCGAGAGTGTGGATGGTTCCGACCCTCTGGCAACTCTGCAGAACCCAATTGCCAGACTAGACGCAAAAGAAGAGGAGGAAGAAGAAGAGGATGAGGATGAGGATACAGAGGAAGAGGAGGAAGAGGATGCTGAAGACACGGATGTTGATGACTGGCAGCCTGACCCGCCCCGGCCTTTTGACCCCCATGATTTGTGTAAGTGCAGGCACTGAACTTTGCTGGGAAGATGTGTGCAAGTGTGGTCATGTGTGCAGCAATCATCCATCCCATACACTGCACATCATCTCTCCCTGTCTTCCCAACGGCCCTAGGAGGGAGGTCCTGACTCTTGTTTTTACTGATAAAGAATCTGAAACCCAGGAGAGATCAGTTACCTTCCAGGGTCGAGTGAGTGGGCAGCCAGGCATCCATACTGGGGGCTCTTACTCACTACAGTGAGTTGGCCTGGGTCAGGTCTCTGTACTGTGTTGCTTTGTCTCTTTCATGGAATGTTTAAGAATACTTACAGGTTCTCAGGCATTGCTGCACAGATACACTCTACAGATTTTCTAGGCTGGCTTCTTTCTGAAGGTCATAACTTTGAGTGCCTTGGAGAGCTGACTCCAGCACTGGGTGGGATGCCGCCTCCTGAATTGTCCTTCTATCCTGCCTGCTCAGGCTTCCATGTTTACCTTCCAGTTCATTGTTTCTTTCTGTGGCTTTTCATGCCCACGTGGCAGACTGACCTCATTCTCCTGAGTGAGCAAATTTGTGGCTTTACACCACCCTCATGTCTGGTTGGAGCAGTACTTAGCTCCATATCTAAGCCCCATGTAACAAAGAACTTTGTTTTGTTTTTCTTTGAATAAGTTTTCAAGGCAGCTCCTTAACCAAATGCACTGAAATTTATTTATCTTATAAATATTAATACAAAGTCACTCTGCATTACTTGAGAATTGTGGAAATTTCAAATTCCTAAGCCAGGTCACCACATAGCTGGAGGAGGTGGGGTGTGATGAGTCTGAACTCTAGCCTGGTTACTTGTCTCTGATTTGTGACCCTGTGTATCTCTTCTGGGCTCCTCTTGAAAAGGGAGCGAGCATTCCCTGGCTTGAGGCAAATGCAAAATTCCAGTATCAGTTGAAAGTGTATGTCCTGCCAGGGCTGGACTAATGGTGCTGTCTGAGTAGGAAAGGTGGAATCCTGCAGAGACTCATTTTAGCTCCTCAGGCCGTGCAGCCTGAAGTGAATAGTGTTCTCTGTTTGCCTTAGACCGCCCCCTGTGTTATAGTTTCTCAAACTCACTGGGAGGAAGTAGATTAAACTGTATTGTCAGGGTGATCCCACAACAGCTTTATTAAAATTATTTTGTCTCATCAGATTTTACAACATCTAACTAACAAGCTTTTCATTTTTTTCTTATAATTGATTTGTAAATTGTGTCCACTGTTTGGAACCACTGTCCAGCAGGGAATTGTCAGGAGTTGCCTATTACTTTTTGCAAGCATAAGGGGATTTGCATGATTGTAGGGGAAATCACAGCATTCTCACTGGGCTATGAAAGATAATATTTTATAGTGGGTTGCTAGCTTGCTTGTAGGAGTTGACTGAATTTGGCCTGGAAACTTAGATTTGGGGTTATTTTTAGGTCAGCACCTTTTTCATTGGCTTAAGATGCTTTGAGGCATTTGACTTTTCTTTAAGCTTTCTTTCTCTTGCAGGGTGTGAAGAGTGTAACAATGCACATTCTTCTGTGTGCCCAAAGCATGGCCCCTTGCATCCGATCCCTAATCGGCCTGTGCTCACCCGGGCAAGAGCCAGTCTGCCTCTGGTCCTCTACATAGATAGGTTCCTTGGGGGAGTGTTCTCCAAAAGACGGATTCCCAAGCGCACCCAGTTTGGCCCAGTGGAGGGGCCACTAGTCAGGGGATCGGAACTGAAAGATTGCTACATTCATCTCAAGGTAACTTGGGCTTTCTTCTACTGCAGTTATTCTGTTAAGATTTTCCGACAGGCACTTATATTTTGCACTGAGTCTCTTGTTTCCAGGTCATACCAGCTATTTGCTAGTTTTGTTTTCACGCTTTAAGTTGCTAATGGAAGTTTGCCCTGCATCCTCAGTAAACTAGAGATGGTAATGGCATCTGCTTAAGTAAGACATTGCATAAGTATTTGGAGATAGCTAGTTTCCAGAGCTATAAGTAGTATGTGGGGCTTTCATCTTAAAACAATGCAGGGTGCTTGGGGGAGACCAAACACTCGCCATGCAAGCACAGGAGTAGAGTTCAGCTTCCCAGCACCCATATGGCAGCTTATAACATGTAGGACTCTATCCTAAATGACCCAGTGCCGCCTTCTGGGACCCACACACACCAGGCATGCATGTGGTGTATATACATGCAGGCAAAACATGAACACATATGAAATAAATAACACTAATGGCAACAACCAAAAGCCTAGTAGATATGGTGACCCACTTATCATTCTAGTAATCTGAATGTGGAGACAGGATCCTTGGAGCTGGCTAGCTAGACTGAATCAAAAAGATGCCGGAGGGAATAAAATGAGCTACTGAGGAAGCTGGGCAGTGGCACATGTCTTTAATCCCGACACTCAGAAGGCAGAAGTAGGTAGATTTCTGAGTTCAAGGCCAGCCTAGTCTACAGAGCGAGTTCCAGAACATAGAAACCCTGTCTCAAAAAAAAAAAAAAAGATTCCCAGTTTCATCCTCTGGTTTTCACATGCATGCACACATATGTGCACACTGCATGTGCCTGCTGAGTAGCTTAAATAATGGAAATGTATTTTTCAGAGCTCTGAAGACTGCCAGGCCAAGGCGAAGATGTTGGCAGGATATTTTTCCCACCTGTATGTTTGTGTTCATGCTCCCTCTTATTGGATTTTAGCCTGCCCTGATGATGCTGTGGTAGCTGAATCACCCCTTTAGAGGTCTTGACTCCAATGTAGTCACATCTGAGGAATCAGGGTTATAGGATTCCCATATGAATTTTTTGGGACCAAGGAGAACATAAAGTTAAACTCTTAATAGGGGGCTTGGTGTACTTTTTGATTTATTTTTATTTTAATTTAATTTTATTTAATTTAATTTTTGAGATTGAGCTTTTCTGTGTAGCCCTGGCTGTACTGGAACTCTCGATGTAGACCAAGCTAGCCTCCAATGTCCAGATTTCAAGTGTCACGATAAAAGGCACATGCCACCATGCTAACTGCATTTTCTCTTCTAAACAAAATGATAGAGGGCTGGAGATGCAACTTGGTCAAATGCTCTTCTGCCCTGTAGTCCCAGCATTCCAGAGGGAGAGGCAGGAGGATCAAAAGTTAAAGGTCATCCTTGACTACATAGTGAGTTTGAGGCCATCCTGGGCTACATGGGCTTCTATCTGAGATAAAAGTTTTTATTTTAGAGCTGGTGTGGTGGCACACACCTTTAAACCCAGCAATTGTGAGGCTGAGGCAGGAGGATTGTGAATTCCAGGGTAGCCTGGGCTACATATCCAGACCCTGTGTCCAAAAGAAAGATTTTACCTAGAATACAGAGACGTCTGTGGTTGTGTGTGCCTTGTGTGTGCTGGAACATTTTTGAGCCTTGGAATGGATCTGACCTGTGGCATCTTTGTGTTACCGAATAGTTCACAGGGAACGGCAGAGGTGCACACAGTTCAGCAGTTAAGAGAACTTGCTGCTCTTGCAGAGGAACAAGCTTTTGTTCCCAGCATCTACATGGCTGCTCACAACCATCTAGAACTGCAGTTCCAGGGGATCTGATGCTTCTTCTGACTTCTGTGGGTTACTGTGTACTTGTGGTGCACAGACATACATAAAATAAAAATATATTTAAAGAAAAGTATGCTTCATCAGGGCTGGGGGGATGGCTCAGCAGTTAAGAATGTATATTCCCTTTCTTGAGGAGCCCAGTTCAGTTCACCTTCTCTCTGGTTACAGGTCTCTCTTGATAAAGGAGACAGAAAAGACAGGGATTTGCATGAAGACCTATGGTTTGAATTGTCCGATGAGACCCTTTGTAACTGGATGATGTTTGTGCGCCCGGCCCAGAACCACCTAGAACAGAACCTGGTAGCTTACCAGTATGGCCACCATGTGTATTATACAACAATAAAGAACGTGGAGCCCAAGCAGGAACTGAAGGTACAGAACTGGATCTACAGCTGCCTGCCAGCCAGGGTGATGATTAGGGCTCTTACCTATAAAAGGATCCTTTCCTGATAATTCTTTTACTATTGAGTGACTTCAGCCTTCCTGTTGCTTCCAGGATCCCTCCCCTTCACGGTTACAAAAATCTGTGGATGCTCAAATTTCTTATATGTGTATGCATAGAGCCCATGCATGTCCTCACACATATTCTGGATAATTTCTAGGCTATTTATAATATCTACTGCAATATAAATGCTGTGTAAACAGTCATTATGCCTAATGTATAGGCTTCAGTACAGATGGTGATGTTATTCATGTATTTTCACTCTGTTGTTATTGGAACCCTGAACAAGCAGGGCCGACTGTACTGTGCACTGTAGACTTTTAATAATCTTGTCAATGAAACAGAATGGGACTGGGCCATTTTTATGTTCGTCAGGGGCCTGCATCAAGGTGTGGAGCATGGGGTGAGGCCCTCACTGTGGGGGAGACTGGTGATGGTGGTAGGGTGGCTGACGTTGCCATTGCCAGTGTATGTACTGAGGAAGAGTTACATGTGAAATGGGAGATTTTGTAAAGTGAGATTCAGATGTATGCCTAAGACTTCTTTTCTTTAACTAAAAATTTATTTTTTTCAAAGAATTTTATGTGCTGGCTTCTGATTTCAGAAATAATTTTTGAGGATAATTGTTAGAATTTATTTATGAACTCAATGACATAATAAAAATTGTGCTATGATTCTATATGTCATGAACATTCTGGTTTTTGTTTTTGTTTTTTCTCTTTTGCACTGCCAGGGGTTGAATTTCTGTATGTTTACATGACAGTCACCCACTCAGCTACACCCCAGGCCTGTGGATCTCCGTGCACAGCTCAGGCTGCTCTTAAATTAAAGTGCCTAGCCTTGTCTCCCTCATACTGATATTATAGGCATGTCCCACTGTGCTCAACTGACCAGAAGTTTTGTCTGTTTTGCGTTAGGGTCTTTAAAACTATTTCTGTTACTCTTTGATAATTTCATGCAGTATATTTTGGTCATGGTTGCTCCCACTTCCTCCCATTAACTCATCCAGAGTTTCCCGAATCTCCCTACCCCCCAAATTTGTATCCTTTAAAAAACAATTAATAACACATTGATTCTGGTTTGTGCTGTGGGGATGGGCATCCACTGGATTGTGGTCTATCTATCAGGAACCATAAGAGACAGGGCCTTCCATAGTTCTGGCCAGCTTCTAACTCACACTATGTAGCTAAGGAGTAACCTTGAATCCCTGGTCTCCTGCTCCTGTCTCCTAGCTATACTCCCAAGTATAGCTTCAAGTACATTTTGTAATAAAGAGAATGGCCTGAAGAGAGCACTTCTTAGTTACGGAACGATGTCTCACTCACTCTCCCTCATCCCTCTCACCTGGGTCTGGGTAGAGAGCTGCTGAGCTGCATCCCCAGTTCTCTTTCTCTTTCAAACAGCAGATGGAGCTGTGGGGTGATGATGGGCAGATCCGAATAAGAACAGTAAGATGTAATAAATAGCCAAGGCTAGGAACCTGGCTCAGGTAGAGAACTTGCCTTGCTTGATACCTAGCAGTACAAAGAACGAACCAAGACTGGGCGTGGTGGTGCATGGCTTTAATCTCAGCACTGGGAGGCAGAGTTTAGTGCCAGACTGCTCTGCATAGATAGTTATAGCGTAGCCAGGGCTACTACATGGTGAGAGAGAGAGAGCGAGAGAGAGAGAGAGCGAGAGAGAGAGAGAGCGCTCAACCAACCAAAACAGATAAAGAGGAAGCAGTTGAATGAAAGAGGTCTTTGTAATCACTCCCATGTTTGGGTGAAAGCAGCAGGAGCAGTGTTTTGTACGTCTGGCCTCACTAGATGCTGGGGGAGAACTGCAGGAATAGAGCTTAATTGGAAAAAACAAATAGTAAAGACATATTTAAATCATTTCTCAGTAACTCAAAAAATGAGCAAAGGGTTCAAGATATAGCTTAGTGAAGAAGGCTTGCCTGCTATGTGTGGCACTCTGGGGCAAATCCTTAACATTGCAGAAGACAAAGATATAAATCAGCAAAATATGAGTCACTATCTTTGTTAGTTTAAATTAGCAGAAAAAGAAGGTGATGGTTTTAAAACTAGGACCGGTGAGATGGTTCAGTGGGTAGAGACAAGCATTTACCCAGGCCTGATCAGTCCTTGGATCCACAAGGTGGCAATAGAGAACCAGCTCCTGACTTTGCCTAACCTCTTTGTCCATGTATCCCTGCCCTTGTGCGGGTGTACATACACACCACCACCACCACCACTACCACCACCACCTCCACCACCAAAATAGAACAGCAACTTTGATGACAGCATTATGTTACATTATAGAGTATGAATATTTCTGAGCCAATACAAAAAATGTTCAAGATCTCTCAAAGATAATCTGAGGAAACAGTTGTAAAAAACAAAAGAACTAGTTATATTAGAACACAATAATACCGTATTTCTTGACTCTAAGACATAACAGCTAGTAAGATGCTTCTTTAAGAAAATTGCGGTCAGCTTTTCTATTGTAGTTCATTTATAAAATCAACAAATGATTGTTTCATCATCATCCAAGGAGCGGCTTTACATTTGATTAGAGCTCGGTTAAAAATTATGCCCCACTGGTGCATGAGTAACAAGGTACATTAGCTCCAAGTACTTTTTTTTTAGGATAGGGACTCACTGTGTAGGCTTGGCTGGCCTGGAACTCACTATGGAGCCAAGGCTATCTTCGAACTAACTGGCTGTCTTATCTTAGCCTCCCAGTGCTGGGATTTCAGGCTATCCCACCATGCTGGACGCCCTGAGTATTTTCAAAGTAAATGTTACATTCTGGGGTATTTTCCCACATCACTGCTATTCTGTCTGCAAGTCTGGACACTGCACTGTTCCGTTGGTTTGCATTTATTCTAAATTGAACAGCACATGGAAATTAATGAGCTTTCGGATCAAATCAGCAGGAACTTTTGACAGTTCTGCTTGGTGCCTTAGCAAGACCCTGTAGATGCTCACCAAGCTTGTATTGCTTTGAAATCTCTCTTCCAGAGAGAAATGACAGTCTTCCCTCCACCCCCTCACTTGCATTGGTTAGCAATTGTTTATTCTGAGCCTAGTAGGAGATGGGGACAGCCACAGGGCCAGGCCAGGCCTGTGCAGATGTGAGAAGCAGGCTATTGACATTAGTCGCATGAAGGCTGGTGGGTGCCAGGGTGTGAGTATAATGCCTTCTGATTCCTCTTCCAAGAACAGCAAAATGCCCGGTTTGGGGGGTTGGTTTCGGAGGGGTTGGTTTGTTTTGTTGAGACAGGGTTTCTGTGCAGCCATGCCTCATCCTCTCCCAAGTGCTAAGTTCTAGATGTATGCCACTGTGCCCAGCTGTATTCTGATTTTTGAGATGGAAAAACATATGTCTTGGAACTGATGGGTTAGGACAGAATTTGTAATAGGAAAACAAGAAATGTCATAAAATAATATAACCAGAGGGGCCTAGTTAAGGAGTTGTGGGACCCGGAGTCTACAGAACATTGTTCTACAGAAGTCTTCCTATATGACTACGCTCATATATTTAATGCACATAAAATTATGCATGATTAATTCATTTAGAAGTTAATACATATTGAACTTCAGGTGTGTTTCCTGTATTAAGAAAAATCAGGCTTTCCCTGTGTTTAGCAGACTTGAATCTAAGGGAGAGGTGAACGGAAAGATGTAAAACAGTATCAAGTAGAGTAAGTGTCGGAGTGCAAAGGGAGCGAGTAACAGGACAGGGACCGGTTTGCATACGCTAGATAGAAGGCTTACTGAGAGGTAAAGGCCGAGGATGGCAGAATTAGAGGGACCATCACCAGCACTGCATTCCTGGAGTCCAGCTCCAGGCTGGAAAGTACTCTGCATGCTCCTGTAGCCAAGAGCAAGCCGTCTCTGTCCGCTGGTGGGTAGTGACAGGGCTGAGATATGTAATGATGTATTGGGGAGATCACAGAGTTCTTTGGGGATCATCACTAAGCCTTTCAGGTTTATCAGAAAATGAGAAGTCAAATGGAAACCCATTCAGCAAGATCCAGTTTTGTTTTAAGAAGGTCTCCATGGGGCTGGAGAGATGGCTCAGGGGTTAAGAGCGCTTGCTGCTCTTGCAGAGGACCCAGGTTCAATTTCAAGCAGCCACATGATGGCTCACAACCATTATCAGTTTCAGGGTTTGTGATAATCTTTTCAGGCAAGGCACATGTGATATGAAGACAAAATACTCATACACATAAAATAAACATCAGAAGAAGAAGAAGAAGAAGAAGAAGAAGAAGAAGAAGAAGAAGAAG